>JBAMCK010000069.1:0-98441 GCA_037075185.1 Drosophila pseudotalamancana | reverse complement strand
CTGTTTGTCTGAAAACTAGATTTAAGCTGAAGGAAAATGCCGCCGGGTTTGCAAATAACAAGTGATAGCGACTTGGATGTGGTACTGGAGGAGTTTAAGGCCAGGCAGAAGCGTCGCGACAGCGTTGGTCCCAAATACAGTTGTAGCATCAGCGGCTGCGATGCAAGCTTTAAGCGTCTGGATCAACTGGACCGCCATGAATACCATCATACCGGTATTGTAAGTACAAAAAGGGGTGCAAAATATTTGTCACAGGGTTTATAGCTGATACTTTGCTGTTGCAGAAGAAGCACGCTTGTAGTTATGAGGGCTGTAATAAGACGTATTCCATAGTAACCCATTTGAAGCGCCATCTCCGTAGCGCACACGAACGTCCTGCGGCCCTACAGAAGACAGTGAAATGCAGCCTGCCGGAGTGCAGCAAGATGTTTACATCGACCAGCAATATGCAACGACACATACGCGAAGCACATGAGTGTCCACGCGAATATGCCTGCAGTCATTGTCCGGCAAAGTTCAGGCAAAAGATGAAGCTGCGCCGCCATGAGATAACGCAGCACACACAGGCGTATCCGTTTCGGTGTGAAAAGTGCAATCGCGGCTTCTATCAACAGTGGCAGCAAGAAAGTCACCAGCGTAGCTGCAAACTCTACTCCTGCCCCCAATGCGAAGAACAATTCGACAAATGGACACTCTATACAAAACATTGCCGTGAAACGCTTCACGGACGCGAACGGCTGAAATGTGATCAGTGCGACCGCAGCTACGATAAGCCCAGCGATCTAAGTGCCCATATTGCTGCTAAGCATTCAGAGGAGGCACAATTTGCATGCACCGAGCCTGGCTGTAATCGCAGCTATTCGTACGAGCGCAATCTGCGACAGCATGTCCTTTCCGCACATACGGGCAGACGCTTTGAATGCCTGGCCGTCAATTGTCAGCGTTGCTTTAGCAGCGCACAGAATCTCAGCAAACACTTGCTTCGGGATCACACAGCCAAAGAGCGCGCGCCAACTGAGAAGAAGTCCAGCGAAGCTGAAGCTGAAGCCGCAGCCACAGAAACGAAAGCCACTCGCAAACGTCGTCGTGATGCTGGCAAGCCAACACGCTCCCATCTATCAAAGCTGGCTTGCCTGGTGCTCGACAAAAAAGTCGATAAGGAGTTGATTCAGCGGAAGCCACTGGCCTTAACGAGTGTTTCTAAAGCCCTGGAGGATCAACAGAAAGCACTAAGCGACGACGATATGGAAATTGAGGAACTGCTGGCACAAACTCTCCAAAGCGGCAACGAGGAGGAAATTGCCGCAAAATGAATAACAATTGTGCTATACCCAAGATTAAAAAAATATTTCGTATACTAAATTTAAAAGTTTATAATTAAGAACTGTTCCTTAACTCTATGCATAGTTTTTTCGTAGTACAAAGGTTTTTATAATTTATTGCTGTTCACCAATGGCTTTGGTGTTTAGTTTTACTCATAATTTATGTATTATTTTATTAAGCTTTTTTTTTTAAGACATGATGTATCTAACTATCTAATTTTAAACATATATCCGTGTGTACAATATAAAGCAGTGCTTTACGAAATATGACCACATTTTTAATATTCCCTAAAGTCAAAATTTTCAAAGCTTAAACAATTTCCCGCTGTTTTGTTAAAAGTATTTGGAGCTAAAACTTTGCAAAGATTCTCGCTTAAAGATCCTTTTAGAAAAATTACAGTTCGAGAAAAAAAACAATTGACTTACGCAGAAGATCTATTTAAATATTTACTTTTTTCCAAGCAAGTAAGTAATGAATAAATAATAAATAAAAAAAGATTGCAAAAGCAAACTGAAAAAAATGCTGTTGCAAAGTAAATAGTTATCAGTCGATGTAATTGTAACAAAAAAAACCTCTGCCCGACCACTAAAGGATGATATAACTGTTACAGGAATAACTTGCATAAAAAACTTCCATAAAAAATATGAAAAATTGTGATTCTATTGAAATGGAACTTAGTCAAAGTTTCATTTCAACAGAATTTACTTAGTCAAACTTTTATTTCAACAGAATAACAATATTTCAGATTGGTATATATATATTTATATATTGTCTTATATTATTCCATTCCCCATTTATTGACTGAATATGTTTAATTATTGCTATTAAGGGCAGGTAAGGTTTCATTTTGATTTTTATTTATAAAAAGAACGTTTTCGAAGACAACTTCAAGTGCGTTTCGGGTATGAATGAGGCTGTAAGGACATGAGCATGGGCTGTGGGTTCTACAGCGAATTGATGACCTTCCGACTGCGCATCTGTTGTAGCCAATCCTCTAATTGCTGTTCCGGTGTTTGTGGCTCGGGTAGATAATAATGCTGCGGTGGTTCGCCCTCCTCCAGTCGTAGGAAATAGTGACAATGTTTGTATTCAACTTGTCCGAAGCGTCCGCGCGCATGCCGACGCATACCCTTAAAGACGCGTCCTTTGCCCACAAATGATTCAGCTGTGGTGCAAAAAAGTAAAATGCATAAATTAGATGTCCAATTGTTGTTGAGTTAACCAGTTCACCTATCCACAAGTTGCTTTTGTACTCCACGTTGTGCCGCTCAACGGCCATTTGCTGTGCCTCCAGAATCGTCTCCCTGACATCTGTGGCGCCCTTTTTGAGCACAAAATTCAGCTGCTTGAGCGCCTCATCCACCGACATGCCGCGCACAAAAGCCGCTATATACCACATTTTGTCCGGACTGTATTTAATGTTGGAACGCATGTGGCACACATACTGAAAGGGAATTAGTTTGCAATTACGATCAGTTAAATTTAAATTCAAATCAAAATCAAAATCAGTCTTACCGCCTTTCGGGGCTCTTCGTCCGCCTCCTGTGGCGGATGGACCGTTTTGTTGTATTCCAACCATCTGCGTGGACCGTGGTTGTGTTTGTTCCATTTGGTGCACAATCCCCCAGTTGCCGAGGTGTGCACGCCGCAAGAGCCATGATTGTACGTGATCGCAGGTGTCGTTGCTAACCAATTGGCGACACTGGTCGCAGGGGCGGGGGCGGCTGCAAGCAGCGGCGTATGCAGCGTTAGCTGCGCCATTTGCCTTATCATTTTGTGCATGGTGCTTCAGTTTAGTTTAATAAAAATGTCAAATGAATTACTGCTATAAAAAAAAACTTGAAGCACCATCGGTCGCGTAATCTGCCAGCAAACAGCTGAGCGCAATCGAATCGAACACATATCGATATTAATATATACCAATATATCGATAGTTGGTTGTGATCTTATGTTTATTTAATAACATTTTTATTTCGATCTACGTTTTAATGTAAAACTCAAGCAATGCTTCTAGCCTAGTTGCTGATACTTTTTATAATTAACTTGAAAGACTTTGATTCCCACACATATCGATAGCATACAGTACTAGGGATGCAGCAGGAGAATTTTAGCCAGGGCTACATTAGCATCAGCTTAAAAAATACTCGTTATGAAATGGATATTTATCTATTTATTTAAAGTATGTAAGCATTATTTTATGGTTTATATAGTAAAATTATTTTGTTTTACGCTTGCTTTTAACTGACTTGCTATTCTGTTGGTGTTGCACTCGGTAAGTGCCGTGTAATTTATCCAACCAGCCCAAAACGCCGTAATTGTAATTGAATCTGTGAGCAGAAAAGTCGTTAAATTTGAATGAACTTTGAGAAGAATTTCGTTTGCCGCTTACTTGGCATGATGATAGTCGTGGAAACGGACGGATCCGGCTGACCAAGGAAAACTATAGCCCGTATGATCGCCCATCGAGTTAATGACGGCCAACGAGATGATGCCCCAGCCGACAATGACGTGGGTGCCCAATATGGACATGGCCACGCCCACCGGCAGCAAATTGGCCAAAATATGTTCGATGGGATGGGCATACAATGTCATTGCGGCAACGGGCGATGTCCATTCATGATGCTTCTTGTGCACATATTTGTAAACGTATCTGTGATGCAGCAGCCGGTGCATATAATAGAACATCGTCTCCTCCAGCATTACGAATATCACAAAATCCCGTATAACGCGTCCAAAACTTGGAAGCTCTCGTAGCCCAATTGTATTATAACGCTTCAGGGTTAGCTCGTAGAGGAACCAAATGGAAAACAAATTCACAACCGTTAGATTTAAGAGTACAATTTTGATGGCGCGCCAGAGTTGGCCAAGATCAACAGGTTCGTTCTGGCCCGGTTGTATTTTATATTTGCGTAGAAATTTCGGACGATTCGTAATGTCCATAACTGTAAAAATGCCCGCATAGATCCAATAGACGACAAATACGAGTATTGTGGTGCCGAACACCCACAGACTAAACGGATCATCTCCGATGATGTCGAGTACCGTTAACCAACGATCCTGCAGCAATTCTCCGGCTTGAAGCCAGCGCTGCGTAAAGCTGCCAAGGATTGTGCTAATGTCCATGGCTAAATCTCAACTGGCATAAACAAAAAGTCGCCAACGAATGCCCTTTAACCATGCTGCGCTACACTCTAAGCGGGCATATTGTTTCACACATGTCGTCCGAATAGCAATACGAATAGTTACAGCTCATTCAATTGGCTATATGGCAAAGTCGAGCTATTATTATTGGCTTTCAGCTGATTAGCTCAAAATGGTTATCGTAATGTCGTAGTCCATTTATGAAAGATTAACTATAGCTCTAGGCATTATTTAAGGCATAGATTAGTTCTATTTTTGTTCAGCGAGAGTAAAACAAAGTTCAACCACACGCAAAACCGTGTGGTTCTTTCTAATTGAGTTGTTTCTTTCTTTTTACACTCTCTGTTTTCGATCCGGAGATAGAGCATATTGGTTTTCCGCAATGGGCGATTAGAAACTGGATTTGAAATTAGATATTATAAATACAATTTCCCAAAATATTTCTTGTGTCGTGGGTAATTGCATACTACTTAAGATTTCTAGATAATAATAATTTGGAATATGTGGGGTATTATTAAATTTTTAAAAATATGTAAGTCTGTACTTGTTGTTAAAATAATATCTATCGGTAAACTTTTTTAATACCTTAAAAATTAAATTCATAAATTTAAAACTTTTGATGATGTGAAATTAAAAAATATAACGCTCTAATAAAATAAAAACAGGCTATAGCGCAGTTGGCTAAGTCCGACTGGAAATTGATTTGAATATTAGAATTCATACATTTTTTTTTCATAATTTTTTATTTTTTTATTTAATTTTTAGTTCGTGTTGTGTGTGAAACTGTGTGTCATACATCAAACGTACATCATACGAACATCAAACGTACATCAATAAAGTTTACATACATACTTATTTTAGCGTCTCTCTCTTCCTTGTTTAAAGCTTTTCACACTCACATTTACAGCTCTTTTCTTACTTTTCTATTTTTAACTAATTTATTTTTTATTTTTATTTTTATTTTTTTTTTGGTTTCAATGAAATTTATGTTCGATCTGCTTATTTTATCACGACAGTTAAAACAAAAAATAAAATAAAAAAATTAAAATTAAAAGCTAAAAGAGCAAAATATAAAAAAAAAAAACTTCCTTAGGTTTATCTAAATAGTACGCACACATATGTGTATGTGTATGTGTATGTGTGTATGCATATGAGCAGCTAGAAACGTGCTATAAAACAATAGTGTTGTAATAGGTGCACGCCCGCCCAGTCAAGAAGTGGGCGTGGCCGCCCATTCATTTCATCGTGGAGTCCGGAAATGCGTCCCGGGGCGGTACGAAACTTAACATCATGATGTGCCGGGCGTAGGATTTGGTTGCCCGGAACAGCGAATCGGTGCCATGCAAGCGATCCAATACACCCAAAACACCGAAGCAGTTGTTGAATCTGCAGGAATACCAGATATATATAATATACATTCATTTATGTAGAGAGAAAGTTAAGAGTTTGTTATATATATGGAGATCATATATCTATGGTCTATAAAGTCAAGCATAAGCAACATTTTTTTACGGATAAGCAAATAAATATATTATTAAAAATGTATAAATATATTATTAAAATATATAGTATAAGAATAAAATAGATAAGATCTGCAAATAAAAAACTCAATTTAAAATATAGCTATAGATTAATTAAAAAACAGAATGTCTGCAAAGCACATTAAAAAAATTTAAAATTACTTTACTAAACGCGATAAATCCAAATAAAAATAAAATAAAACAAAAATAAAATAAGGTATAGAATGCTCCAATAGTTGGACTTAAAACTCACTTCAAGTGATGAAAATCGTGGGCTTCGGGGCTGGGAAAGAAGGGCAAGTGATAGCCGGAGTGTGCATTGAGCGTAGAGAGTATGGCGAGTGCGAACCACAGCCAGGCGGTGGCCACATGGCTGCCCATGAGGAATACGCCCAGAAAGGGAGGCAATAGATTGCTGAATATATGCTCAATGGGATGACAATAGATCGCTGTCACCGATATGGGTGCGGTCCATTCGTGATGCTGTTTATGTATAAACTTATAGATGTGCTTGTGATGGAGCAAGCGATGCGAATAGTAGAAGCCCAGCTCCTCCATCAAGATGCACACCGTTAGCTCGACGCATACCCAGTGGAATGTGGGCAACTCTCGTATATCGCTCAATCCTCGTACTGTCATCAGTTTATAGCTGAGAAATGCCATAGGTATACCCACAAATATTTGATTGCATATCACACGCCAAATGACCTGCGAGCGAGAGCGAGACAGAGACAGAGAAACAGATGGGGAAATAGAGATATTCAGAGTTTAGCATTTAAATTGAAATTTATAATAATATTAATTCAATCAAATTTCATGACATCGTCGTTCGTCACCTTCAACAAGCGTCCGGCCTCGACCGGCTCATTGGTTCCCGGCTGGATTTTGTATTTGCGCAGACAGGCGGGTCGATTGGTCAGATCCATGAATGTATATATTCCGCCCACACTCCAATACACAATCATTGTAAATATGGTGGTGCCGAACACCCAGACTATCATGGGATCGTCCCCTGAGAGTGTGAGATACATATATCAGAATGGTTTCTATGTGGTAAGTATTTCATTATCATCTGAATTGTGATTATCGTGATTCATAGCTATGCCATTATCGATGATATTATTATGATAGTCAGCATCATTATCATAATTATAATCATCATCCTAATCATATTCAATATTAGTGTCATTATTGTTATCATCAGCATTCTTAATATATCATTACATTTATCATTATTATCATTAGCATAATAACTGTATTACGCATTTATGTTTATTATCATTCTCATTATTAGCCATATTCATTAGCATTATCATAATCATCACTACGTCACTATAATAAACATATTCATTATCATTACTATTAATTTTGCTATTATTTATCATTACGTTTTAATTGTCATCCCTTTGATAATGATAATCATAAGCTTAACCATTACTCCTAACATTTTAATCTATATCCTATAATTATTATTATCATTGTCTTTATAATCATTATAATCTTTTCACTATTTTTAGCTTTATTATAATTATTATTATTGTTATCATCATTATCATTACCGTTAATATTACTTCTATTATATTATTCTTTTTATTCCTTACCACTTATCAATAACACTATTATTATCATTAACATTTTCTACACTATTATTATTATTAGTATTATCATAATCATCATCTTTATCAACATCATTATCATTATTTCACAGGTTAATTACTCACAGTTTTCTTAAAAAGCTACGTGAAAAATTTCACGTAATTCACAACTTGAGTGGAAAGAATAAATAAGAATAGATCTGAGTGTTAAAGGTATATGATCTTTGCATGTTAGATATGTACGTGCATATTATTAGATTTCTATTTGTTTACTATATATAGTATAAGCCCCTTCTAACTTTTCTCTTCTTCAATTTGCGACACACAAGCAATAAAGTAAACAAAGCTCTACAGGAATGTTTCTATGAATAAATGTTCTGTAATTTTTGATTAAATCGAGGGACTGGATATACTCGTATATGTAATATTACATGTACTTTAAGGTTATACTGTATTCATCATGTAATTCATCATTTTATTGCAATAAAACTTAATCTTAACTTCAACTTTATCTCAGCCAGGCTTTACTCCTAGTTTTTCTTATCACTCAAAATTATCAAAATTATAATTGTAATTAAATCTTAAATTTAACTACATGTTAAAGTCTAACTTTAGCTTAAATCCACATCTTTACTTAAATTTTGTCTTTGTTTTGCCGTTTTTTTTTTGTTTTTAGTCCCATCCGATCGGTTACGATAAACCCTAGGCTTATATTTAAGGCTCAAAATTGAATATTGCATTAGTTTTTATTTTTATTATTCAGTCTTATGTACATTTAAATTGGTGTAAATTAAACGTTCGTTCGGCTGAACAAATAAATTCGTGGCAGTACAAAAGCTATGTAAGATATATTACACTATGCAGCACATACGTGAAATTGAAATTCTTTGTATCGTGACAGTTATGTATATCGATGTGAAATATTTTAATCAATATTTTTTACAGTTATGGGATTTTGATTTGAATACTAGATTAAGATTATCAGCTGATTGAGCAACAAATTGTGTTGCACAGTGTAACCCGTTCAGCTTTTGAATGTGAGCGCTGTGTGTGTGTTAGTGGGTGTGTGTGTGTGTGTGTGTGTGTGTGTGTGTGTGTGTGTGTGTGTGTGTGCGAATTAGTAAACAAAACAGTTGCTGTTTATTGTTGACTTTGTTTTCTTTTGTTGTTGTTTATAAATGTGAGGCAAAAGTGCAATTTCTGATATCTGACAAAGGCAAGCAAAAGGAACGATACACACTCACACACGCACACACACACACACTCACACACTCACACACATGCATTTAGCTTAAAGCCTTGAGTGCATGCGCACTCAAAGATATTTGTTTTTGTTGTTGTTGTTATGTTCTTACGCTTTTCAATTTGTTCTTTGGCTTTCTTTTGCATTCTTTTTGCGCGCTCTTTCGGCACGTTCTGGCCAACTTACCAAACTTGTCGATAAACTTGTCCCATTGCGATTGCCAGAAGTCTCCGGAGGCGCCCCAGAAGCTCTGCAAATGCCTGGTTGGCAGGTAAGAAAATTCGTTAAATTTCTCCATGCAATGCACAGGTGAATACGAAAATCACAAATCAAGAAACACACAAAATTAAAACAAAAACCAAAACAAAACAAAATATCAAAGAAAAGAAAAATCTGTGCGAATGTTCTGAAGCTGTCGCGCAGTCAGCGGCCGCCAAGCAACTGATTTTCGAGTAGAGTGGGGAATGAGAGAAAGCGCAGCTCAGCCCGAGAGAGTGAGAGCGGGCGGAAGAGTGAGAGGGTGGCAGGGCGGCTGAGTCGTTTAGCCGGTGAACGTGTGTGACAAGGAGGAAGAATGAACGCGCCGCATTGATTGCAGTCAAATCTTTGCATGCTTCTGTACATCACTTTTGTCCGTTACACTGAGCTTTGAAAGCTTTGCAACCTTTTAGGAATTCTACATGTGCAGTTATCGTTTAACGATCTTAACGATAAGTGTCATAAACTGTTATAAAACTGTTTGGTTTAAGCTCTTTGATTATTGTGCAAATACAATTGTCTTTTTTTTAATTGCTTTCATTTACATACCTACATATGTATGTTTATTTGTATACATATATGCGTATGTGTGTAGACGTAATCGTTGACTATATGCAAGCTAAACTATTAAAGCTGCTTACGTTATTTAAAACGCAATTACAAATATATTTCGTTGGCTACGCTTGATCAGATTTAGCTTATAGAATACGCAAATGTTAAACGATTTGTTTTGCACACTCTTTAATAAAGTGAAGAGGGTATATTGGTTTTAGCTGTTGTCTGTAAACTCAATATAACTAATTTTTCGTTAAGTCCCTTGAAAAGTCCAGTTATCAAAAATCCAAGTCATGCTTTTATTGTCTCCAGCAAGGTTTCACTAATAAGTAGCTACATATACCGAATTCATATATAAAATAAAGAATTTTGTGACTCCCCTAAGTTCTTTATAACGTATAACGTTTTTGTTTACAATAAATTCCGGATTGGTATGCGATTTCAATGCAAGTCCTTTATTGAATTTTCTAATCTCAGTCATTTGATCTTTTGTTAATAACGCGCTGATAAAACCTATTTTAATGTGTTATTACTAACGAACAACATTTATAAATATTTGTCTATGCATTTACATAATTATAGCATTTACAGTTGTCAACAATTATGAGTTGCAAATAAACCGAGCTAAATGCATTTTTATTAACAATTGTGACGTCACAATTTAAAACATGCGATCAGTTGACCGTTACGACATTTGAAAGTTTAAAGCTCAGCAGAGATCGGAGCTTTCAGAAAGTGATGTATGCAAGCTTTGTGAATGTGAATGTATGTAGGTTGATTTGTGTATGTGTGTATGCACGCTTACCATGTGAGGACATTGCGGAACAGTATAAGTGCGGCCAAGGCGCAGGTGATAATGAATATAACGCTATGCAGCGAGGATAACCACAGCGGGCTGTCCACCTCGTCTGTCCACTTTTGTCCAATTGCCGGCGCATGGACGCCGGGACTCAACTTTGGCGTCGCGCCGCCCACATCCAGCGACGTGTGTGCCACAGCTGCGCCAGGTGCGACTTTTGATTCGCCGCTTGCATCGCTGCCGCTAATGTTGATAGCTTGCGGCTTTTGATCGGGCGGTACATATGCAGGATTAATAGACATGCTTGTGACTGCAGTTCCTTATCTCGTTTAACATTCCATTCAATTGTCAGGATCAAAAGCTTAATGTTTGATGTTTTGCTTGTTTGTTAGTTTTGTTATGCTTTTTGTTGTCCTTGACATTTAAAGCACTTCGATTTTTCCGTTGTGTTTCGTGAATTTATTCATTTGCTGAGCGGCGCAAATAATTTACAGCTACAAATGGCCAGCATTTGTTTTTTTCTCTATTTATTTGGTAGGCGTTGCGACAATTTTGTTATTGTGCCGCTAAAATCGATGTTTATATTTTGAATTTTTTGCTTTGGCCTGCGGCTCAAAGCTCACACTTATACACTCACACACACATACGCGCATGCATGGGAGAGTGAAATATCAAAGTAACATTGTGTGCTATCGATACGCGATAACAGTTTGGCAGTATTGCTGTAAACAGTCTGGCAGCGCTGGTAGTGCTATAAGTGTGACCATAGTTTGAATTTATTTTAACCATAATATGTGTGCGCCCCTTGCTGCCACACAAACCAAGAGCCAGTCTTCATTTTGTTTTTGTTGCGCGCGGTTGTGCTTCGCCTTGTATGTATAGCAGCAGCAGCAGCATTAGCAGCGCCGCCGGTCTGAGCGAAAGAGACTGACGCCCGTGTGCAGTTAGTTGCTTGCCATAGAAAATTTTCTTATTTACTTGTTTAAATTTTTTTCTTGTGCTTTGTGTGGTTTATGTGTGTGCGTGTGTCTATGCCTGTGTGTGTGTGTCTGAGAATTGTTGTTTAAATTTAATGCCACATACAAATGCATAAACAAGCAATACATACAACAATTGGCCAAAAAACAAGCTTCAAGCGAAATCAATAAACGAATTTTCGTATTTACCAAATAGCTTCAAATATTTGGTTTCTGCATATGTTTCAGATTTTTTGATAGTTACTATTAATTTAATACAAGCTCCGTTGTATGTTATTGAATGTGTGTTCGTATGTGTGCATATATGTATGTGTGTGCGTTTAGGCACCGCGCCCAAAACTAATTTAAACAACATAGCCAATTTACAATGAAACAAAATGAGCGCAAATTTAAGTGAGAAACAACAATATAACGGCGACGCGTAGGACGCCAGGTAGCATCAATTTCAACAACAATAACAACTACAACCACTGAAGCTGGTGCAGCTGCAGCGAAAGTAATAGGCACAACAGCAAATCTTTTAATAAATAAGCTTTCAACTTTACGGTTTCATTCCACTCAGAAATTATAAAAGAAAATACAAAAAAAAAAAAAAAAAAACTAATAAGCCCACAACCTTTATTCACTCAAATCCAATTCAGAGTTGGAGTTGAAGTCGGAGTCAAGAGCCAATGCGGCAGCTTTGCGCAGTTTGTTGAAAATTATTATGCTTGCATTCGTGTGAATGTGTTTGTTTGCAACTTACACACGCACACAGAGCAACACACACATGCATATATGCATACAAACGTGCGCAATGCTCGATTGCCAAAGCCACCGTTACGACTCGAATTCGAGTCGAGTTAAGTTAATTTGAGTCGAGTGGATTGCACACTCTCTCAATCATCCTCTCTTGCTTACTCTCTCGCTTACCTGGTTCGTGGCGCGTTTTTGAAGTTGTGTGCGTGTTTTTTTTTGTTTTAATTTTTTTTTGTATTTTTTTTTAACACTTTTGTGGTGCCTCATTTTGGAAGTTTAAGCTTTCGGGCTAAATTGTTGTTGTTATTGTTGTTCTTGGCTGCTATCTGTTGTTCGTAAAGTAATTGCAGCAATAACACACTCAGAACTTGGCTCTCAGGTAAGTTGACTATATTTTGCAACACACTCTATAAACCAACTCTTAATTAGAAAACCATAGACATTCCGCAACACTTTCGCGCTGTCTCCCTCTTACTCTTCTAACTGGCTTGGGTAGACATTTTCTTCCTCTTTTTCATCTTTATAATGTTGTTGTTGTTGTAGATGGCTCAAAACAGGTTTTGCTAGAAAAAAAGTAGCAGCCGCTGTCAAACACGAAAATAATACAAGCCAACATCAACACAAACACACACACACATATATATATATATATATATATATATACATACATATGTATGTACGGACTGAGCTACAGTTGTAGTTCACATGCATACCATCTTAATTCGCGCTCATTGTTTGTCTGCATATATATATGCGTGTGTGTGTATGTGCGTGTGTGTGTGCGTGTGTGTGAGCGTCCACTAAGGTGGGGCTGGAGCAGCGCTGACGACATCAGCTAGGCAGCGATCTGGCAGCACTCTGAAGATCTGGGCTATCAGCGTCGCTGTCGATGCGCAATTTGTATTGGTTAATTCTTATTGTTGTTGTTTTTGCTCTCGTTGTTCTTGTTCTTGTTGTTGTTGTTGTTGTTGTTATCATTATTTAGAGTAAAGCATAAAATTTTAAAATGATTTTGTTGTTGGCAACAGAGGCAGCGACGACCAAAGCTGACGACGTCATCGTTTCTGCGCACCCGTTACGCCCCAGCGGTGTCGGCAGCGAACGCTGACAGCGACGCCGGCAGCGATGCTGACGGTGACAGCGACACGACCCAAAATTAGCTTCGCATTTGTTTTATTGAGGGTCACAATCATAACTTGGTCTGAAAAAAGCTCTTTAATTGGAAATGTACTAACACACATACATATGTACATATGTACATATGTACATATGTTGTATTGTATGTATATATGTATATGCAAAATATACTTGAATTAATGTGCTACATTTAGAGGTTATGTCAGCTGCTTAAATTAAGCCTAAAAATCGATTTACATAGAAATATATGCATATATAAATATACACATATGCATAAGTATCTATGTATATGTATTCTATTTATTTATAACAGACAAGATCTTTACCAAAGAGCTGCAAACTCGTTTCATACCCTGTAACTATTCAAAATGGGTATAAAATTGTTGTATATAGTATATATATATGCAATAGATATCTAAATATATATTCATGTGTATATACATATATACATATCTGATATAGAGTAAAACTTCAGCATTAAGAATATCTTAGAAATTCGATTGTAAGTCACACAATCTTTGATACAGGTTATCGCCTAGTCGGGCAATCTGTACCAATCCAGTGTTGTTTTCTTTGTTATATGCTAAATTTTGATGACATCATCACAAAAAATTCGTTCAAAAAAGATACAAAGAAATGTTTTCGATTTTGCCTTGAAAAAAAAAAAAAACAATTTTTTTTTATGTGCCACACAAAATTTGATCAGTGATCCAAACTGAATTTTATAGGGTATTCTGAGTCAAGCAGTTGCTTAATTATGCTTTTCTGACTTGTATATATGTAATGGTGTGTGTGTATGTCAACCCCCATTGAACTTAATTACAAATTGTTAACGGCCTTCAATTGAAAGCGATAGCTGTAAAACTAACGATGCCAAAGCCACAAAAACAGGGTATTTGTCCAATTAATGCATACGTATACATATACACTTATGTAGACATATACAGCTATAATAAAAGATCTTCATTAAGTATTTAAAAAGTCAAGAAAAAGCCATTCCAGAGTCTTATTAATTAATGAGCGAAAGAGAGAGAGAGAGAGCACACGAAGGGGAGTGCGACAAAGAGAGGGGGTGTCTGTGTGAGGGAGTAAGGTAGAGAGAGAGAGAGAGAGGTAGAGAGAGGGTCATGCATGTGGCATATTCATGCTTTAATTTTCATGCTTCGTTTATTTATTTTGTTACTTTTTTGTTTGCCATTTTTTTTAGTCTTTCGTTTTTTCTATTGTTAACTTTTTTTGTAATTTCTAATTGAATATTCCATTATATGTCTATGTATAGCAAGTAAATAAATAACATATTAGATTATATTAGATTATTAACATATTAGGTTATCGAACTTGAAAATTGTAAATTTTTTCTTAGCTTAGGAATTTTGTTAAAGTTTTAATATTTAAAATTCAAATTTTATTTGATGTAAGAAAACTCACATTTTTACTTTCATTAAATTTTAGTTGAGTTTTATGATATCATCAATAATGCCGCAGCCTCTTTTTTTATTTTTTATTTTGTTCTTTTTTTTTTTTTTTTAAAGATATATGCATATGTTTCATTATAAATTTGTTTTTGCCTTAAAAATAAAGCTGTTAAAAATTGTTTCGTACTTAATTGAGAAAATGTGAAGACATAATTCAAATATTTTATGGATTATTTTTGTTAAATGTATTTATGCTTTAGATACATTTGTATCTGTTAGATACATTTGTAACTTTCAGCTGTCATTCAAGGCGCGAAGCGTGCTCTTGACGCCATTTCATTGGCCCAAACAGCTGGCCATGCGGTTGAAAATTACGTCATTTGTTGGCCAACAAATTTTGAGCTTCTCAATTCGACAACAGATACCCTCTAATTGAGATGTGTATATGTATAACATTTTAATATAATACAATGTATTACTCATTGAGATGCACTTATTGTCAAATACTTGGTTATATTAGTTAACTACATACCCTGTTTTTATTATTTTTAATAAAAAAAAAGCTGCTTATGATGTCATTTGTGTCGTTGACTTGAGTTGCATGCACGACACGTCCAACGTTCTTCACATTTTGCTCCCCTTTTGGTTAATTCAGCAAATCCTTTGGTTAGGCCTACAAAATGAATCAATAAAAAAAAGAGCGGCAAGAATTTTTTTCCCCTTTGGGAGCAGGAAATAAGCAGGCAGAAGCACAAATAAACAAATGGAGCTCATAAACAAATGTCAAGCCGGCGAATGACATCATCGACAGCAGCAAATACAACAACAAAACCTCAAATACAACAACAACAACAACAACAACTTGAATAACGGTGTCGTCATCATCGCTCGTTACTTCGTTTGCTTCTTATATCATATTCTTTTTCGTTTATTCGCATTTTGCTTCACTAAAAAACAGCCAAATCGACTGCGTGATACTCTGTTTAATTTTGTCTTTCATTTTATCCACAAGGCTTTAATAAAAGTCTTAAAAAGCCTTACGATTTCTCGACTGCTTGATACTCTGTTCCACTTAAAATGAGACATATTTTGGTTTATTTTGTATATTCTTCTCAGAAATATTTATTGTAGAGAAGATTCATTTGTCTTTATTTTTAAAGACTTGCCGAAAGTTTTGGTTCAGGATTTCTTACATATATATAAGAATAGCTTAATTTAAAGATCTTATAAAAACCTATTTATAAAAAATTTTTGAATTTGCTCTTAAAATATAGAAAAATATTAGTTTTTAACGATATATATATATTATATTAGTTTTTTATATCAGACTGATGTACAATTTCAAATATCACAATTTTTAAATTTGTAGCTTCATATATGGAACAACAGTGTATTCCATATTTTAAGTGGCTTTAATTTCATTTAGACTTTTTTAAATTAATTATTTTTATTAACTTGTGGCAATTTTTACTTTTAAAGATGTTTAAAATAGGTTTTCAGGTAAACTGCATTATAAAACCCCATTTAAAAGCTAGAAAATATGATTTATATTTATTAAATCAAATATTTAAGTTTTCAGTTGATCGATTTAAAAAAAAAATGTAAAAAGTTTGCGAAAAAAGTTTGGAATTCGCTCAACTTTTGCTTAGTGCTAGTGCCCGACTAGCAGGTATCCTGTATGTAAGCAAAAACTTTCTCTTATTAAAAAAAAAACGTAGTTATGGAAAATGTTTAATGAAATAATAATCGTTGGGGTTTTCTTCCTTTATCTATATGTGATTATATATATATGTGATTACGAGATATGTATAGTCATTGAGTTAAGGATTTAAAACTGATTTGTATTATAATGTTACTATTTTTTAAAGTACAGAGTATTCTTATTTTTGGAGTTACACACACACATACAAAATATGCTCCACGTGCAGCGCGTACAGGGTACAACACAATTGTGCGGTTTTTGTGGCAGTTGCCCCCGTTTGTTGCCCGATTTTCAGTTTGGTTTTTGTTTGTTGCGAGTGCTGCTTCAGCTTCTTCTACTTTAGCTTTTTATCATTTGCGGCCACTTTTTACCGTTGCGCGCGTCCGTTGCACTTGCAAGCGGCTTGGCCCGAAGCTCGGGTCGCTGCTCGAATCCCACTCTCGCGGCTTTCTTGTGGCACAGTTGCACACATCACATGGCTGAAAGACAATTTGCATTCGTTGCATTCCGTCACTTAGTTAAGTGCTTGCAGAGCTCTTGTGCTTCTTTTTCTTCTTCTTCATCGTCAGCTTTCTGCTCTTTCTTTTGCACACTTCAAATCTATTGAAAATTGGCAACACAGGGTATATGGGTTTAGTGCCAGCGTATGAAACGAGCAGAAGAACTCGCTTGAGGCCTAACTGGCTGTATAAATTGGAATATCTCGGGACCTACAAAGGCTAGAGACTTGAAATTTGAAATTAATATTCCTGTATACCGTTCGAAGCGAAAGTTAATCATTTTCATTAAATATCTTAACCCATTTGCGAGTAATCGTTATTTTATAGTGATTCTTCATCACGTCTTGAAAATAATGACAACAAACTAGATATTTGGGTGCTAATGATATTCCTATTGTGATTAAGTATACTTTTTTTTTTCAAATTTATCAAAGTGTGGAATTAAACAAAAATGTTGCCCAACAGCTTAGCAGACGACTTAGGGTATCCTCCGGTCGAACTTCTTTTTTTTCTTATACTAATTTGTCCCTTTGGAATTTGGGTTAGAAAATTTTTTTTTGATAAAATAATCGAATTATTTTTTATTTGGAATTTCAAATACAAAATTGTATGAATTTCAGAAAAAATAAGTAGAAAAATTCAAGGTTACTGATAAGGAGAAATAAAATAACGTACTTCAAATATAAATTGTAATTACAGCAATTAAAACGAATATAACAAATTTTTTTTTGTAATAATAAAAAAATGTTTGTTATCGAGGCTGAAAAGTATTTTTCGTAAATTGATATTTATGTATATATTTAGATGTACAACCTTCATTTCATTTGCGGCTCCAAAGTTTATTTGATATGCTGTTTGCTTTGCTTGACTTTGAGCTAAAATTCTAGACTGGAAGTCGTTGCTGATATGCAATTGAGGCGCATTTGTTATACCCTGTTACTGTTGAAAATGGGTTAATGGTCTGCTCCGTTGCGATTTTACAATTGAGATTTATTTGGATATATTTGAATAAACATAAAACAAAATATATATATGAATTTCTCTTTTTTCTTACGAATCAAGTTACTTTTCAATTGTTATTTCTAGTTTTTTTTGTTTTAAATCTTCTATAGCTAAGGTATATTTCTTGATCCTCGGTTAGGAATAAGAATCTTATTTTTTGTTCTGAATACTTGCAGTCCATAAATTTTGGCAAATAGATTCTTTGGTTGCATAAATAAAGACTTCGAATCTCATTTTGAAAACTTAAAAATTAATTAGATTATTGTCAGCAGCAGGGTAAGAGTTACTGGGTATCTACTAATCGAATATACCCTTCATATGGCTTTAATACTTGTGTTGTTCGCTGCAAACCTCAAACTTCCGTTTTGTGGCACTTTTGCATTGCCCATTAAATGCGATACGCAACAACAGTTCCACAAGCACCATAATTATCATCATTATGATATCACTATGATCATTATGAGCATTAGCATTATGGTGATCATGATGATTATGATGATGAATGCTGCAACTGTCGTTCGTTGAACTTTTTGCATTTGCGGTGCGGAAGCCAAAGCACATTATTGCAATCGAACCTCCCCTTTGTCGTTGTGCGGCCATTACGAGGTGTTTGGCCAGAATTACGCAAAATTCAGTTCAATCTATATGCATACATATATGTATGTATATGTGTGATGATGCTCATTATTATTGTCTATATATATATATATATATATTTATTCCCATTCTAAAAGAATAAAAAGTGATTCATTCAAATTCATTTTTTTTTATTGCATCAAAAATTTTGATGCTGGCTGCTGGTGGTGCTTCCTCTGTTGCACCCTCTGCAACTGCTGCTTCTTCTTGCTGCTGCTGCTGCTGTTTTTTCTTCTGTTAGTGGTGGCTAAATATTTGTGCATTGCGGCTTTGATTAAATGGCCAGACTTGCGGCCAGGTTTCTGCATGGCACGAGTCATAGCAGCGGGCAGCAGGCAGCTCCGATAACTGACCCGCTGCCAGTTGCCAGTTGCCAGTCGCCAGTTGCCAGTTGCCAGTCGCCAATTTCCGGGCAAGCTATTCCCCAGTGCTACGGATTCCGCACCCCGTAAACAGTTTTTCAGACGCGTGTCAAATAACTTTGCTCTCTGGGGGTTGAATGCGGCGCAGGATATAAAGGCATACAGTTACACACACACACACATACACAAACATACACACACACACACACACACACATATATAGCGGGGTGTGTGTGTATTTAGGGTGCACATTCATTTTAACTGTTTGTAGGTATTTTTCCAATTGAGAAACGTAGAGGAAAATGCATTCGGCTATTTGTTTAAGCGGCCAAATGGAGTTTAGCCAACTGCTTAAATACCCTAAAATTTGGATCAGTGCATTGTAGATTGTTTGACGAACAGCTTTTGTAATTAATTGCTTACATCTCAATAAGAAGAAGCCGAGAAGCTGCTGGTCAGTAATTAAATCAGTGGATGTGTGTGTGTGTGTGTGTGTGTGCCTTATATGTTGACCTTCCACTCCTCCTCCACTATCACTCTTACCCTCCTCTTTCCTGGACTTAATTTTTACAATTTATTGCCATTTAATGAGTTCGAATGCGGGCCAGTTGTGCAGCATATAACATATGCTATATATATTAATGTAATATATACATATGTGTATCATATATATACAAGATATGTGTGCACATTTTCTTTTATATTTAATTAAGCACGTTCTACAGCCTGAGCTGCTGATGTGCAATCGCATTAGTCATACGCCTCGTATGCGCAACGTGTCGAATGACCCTCGCCCCCACCCCTTCCCTTCGGACCAGCCGATGCGAGGGATCTGTGTGGCAGCTGTCTAATGAACCAAAGCAAAACTCTAATAGAGAGAGAGAGAGAGAGAGAGACACAAATAATGTGTGAGAAAGGGAGATAGACTGAAGGACACACAGCTGTAGAGAAAGGGAGAGGCTGAGAGGTAGACAGAGCATATGTTAGGTGCAATTATTCTTGGCCAACACACTGATTTCCCTTGAAAGGGGCCAAGGACAAAAAAAGGGAAAAAGAAAATGCAAATAGAAGTAATTGCAAGTGAATAACAAAAAATAAATACTCAATAAATAATCATATAAAGATATATATAATAATAAAAATAATAATAGTAAAATTAAATACAAAAATACTCCACAAAGGAATATTTAAAAATTAAAAAAAAGAAGAAAAAATGCATAACAATTACAACATCTTAAGATAAAACTATAGAACCTCTATATTAGAAAATCGCTCACTCTCAAAATAAAATTCCCATAAAATTTCAACATTTTAAAATTTCAATTTCAAAACGAAATTCTATGCAACAACAATTTTATTGCTACGTCTTGCAGCTCTGGCAACACTGGCCGTTCTGGCAACCCTATCACTGGGCATTTGTAACAGTTGCAAGCAAATCGACCCTTGATCTAAAGCGAATGGCTTTAATTAAATAATTAGCATAAATTTTTAATTAAAATGCGCTCGTCGAAGCGTCGAGAAGTTAGGTTAAATCCCTTAAGGGTGCACCGATAGGGGTGCAGCGGTGCAGGGGTGCAGGGTTGCCACCCCGATGCAAACGATCGACAGCAACCCCCGATCGAAGACGAGTGTCAGCTGGCATTTGTTTTAGTTCCCCTTTAAACCAACCCCCATTAGGGTGGCTCATTAATCAAATGGCTTACGATCTGAAATTTTGTTGCCTTTTCGTATAAAGAATTACGAATTTTGGTATTCGAATTGGCTTTCGTTTTGCTTCACAGACTCACGAAAACATCAAAATTGTTGATAAAACGGTGAAAAATAAAGCAATAAAATAATACAAATAAGAAAACGCAATTCTTATACCCTGGCAATGAGTCAGCAGGGTATATTGTTATATTGTTGTCGTTTTAAAAGCAGCAGATGTCATTTATATCTAAAAACGATTCTATTTCAAAGGCGAAGCATCTGAAGAATTTGCTTTGTGTTATCGATAACTTAAATTGTTTGCTTTATATCGATAAAAGTCATATTTAGTTTCATATATATCCGCGATAAAAATCGATATATTAAATGTTAATTATTTGATTATATCTATATAGATTTATATATATTCCCAATGCCACTTTCACTTAAAATTAATATTTTTAAATATTTAAAATTAAATTTTAAAAATTTTTATATTTCAAATTAATAAAAAAAAAAAAAAAAAAATTAAAATCGATTTTGTAAACATATATAAATATATTTACATATAGATATTGTTTGCAATAACTTATTTCATATTCAAGATGTTGGAATTTTTAATAATAAAATTTACTTAAATTGAGCAACAAGCTTCGAACAGAGCAACAAAATGGTTTTACTTAAAACTAAAAAAAAAAAAATGTTTTATAATTAAGATTTTAAGATTAAGTTTCGTTAGATTTCCGTTAAGGGGAATTCGCTGTTAAATCTCGACCACATAGCGACTGCTGCTGGATGGACTTATCGAGTAGTAGCTATTCTCTGCAAGAAATCCAGATGAGATAGGGAAGTAGATTAGGGGATTGGGGGTTGTTGGTTTGGGGTTACGCACCTTCATCGCTGTCAAAGCTGTAAAAATTGTCATCGTCGCGCGTCATCGAGCGACGGCTGCGTCGAGCACGCTGCAACTGCAACTGCAACTGCGACTGCGACTGCGACTGCAACTGGAACTGCGACTGCGGCGCCAGCGCATTGGCATTGGCATTGGCCAAGGTGGGCGTCGAGCTGCGACGCCTGCTGTTGGCCAATGGATAGGCCAATGGGGAACCGTATTCGCTGCGGCTGCAGTTCGAGTTTTGACGATCCAAATGCAGTTGCAGCAGATTCTCATTCTCAGTCGCATTCGCCATCTGATTGCTGTTGTTGTTATTATTATTGTTGTTGTTGTTGTTGTTATTGTTGATCGTTTGCGTTGTCACAATATCGGGAATTGCAGCTGGCGGCTGCTCCTTCAGCTGGCGCTTCTCCAGCTCCGGCTCATCGTCCGCATCGCTGTAGACGGCCAGCTCCTCGCTGCGCAGTCGCCGGGCGCAGAGACGCGGCCGCCCCTCGAAGCGTGAGATCAGCTTGTTCACCTTGCCCACATCCCGGGGATGCATTTGCTCGTTGTAGGTGAGACGCAGCGAGCTGGTCTTCACCAGCGGCTTGCTGGGCGGCCGCTTCATCGAGGCGCTGCGTGCCGTCAGTGGCGCAGCGGCGGGCGGCTTGCTAACGGGCAGCGGCGGAGGCACTGCATCATAGATGGGCGCCACAATGCTCGGCGGCGGCGGTCGTCGCTGCGGCAACGGCGGCGGCGGCGGCGACTCCGATGGCGGTCGCTCTGCCAGCGCCTGCCCATCCATATCCACCGCTTGCTGCTCCGCTAGCTGCTCCGCTAGCTGCTCCGCTTGCTGCTCCGCTAGCTGCTCCACTAGCTGCTCCGCTAGCTGCTCCACTTGCTGCTCCACTTCTTCCTCATCCTCGAGCGGCTGCTGCTCCATGAGACTCTCGCAGCTGTTGCCAATCTGCGGCGCCTGGAGTCTTATCTTGGTCACACGGGAGCTGCTGTCATCCGCATCCTCGCCGCTGTCGCCGCTGCTGCCGGCGCTAATCCGGAGCAACGGCGCATTTCGCAGCGCCTCATCGAAGTCCGCAAAGGCGGCAGCGGCGCCGCCGTCGCCATCGAAGATATCGATGCTCTTTGCCTTGTACAGTGGACACGGCTGAACTGGCCAAACGCTGGACATCAACATTTGTTGCTGTTGCTGTTGCTGTTGCTGTTGCTGCTCCTTGAAGTCGGCTATGATCTGCTGATTGGATACCCATTGATTTCTGTCGACAACCACAGCTGGAGGCGTGGGGATCGGCGGTGGCGTCGTGGCCACCGCCAGTATCAACGTGGACTCGTAGGCGTCCGTGTGCTGCTGATGGATGAGCACGCGCGGATAGTCGGAGGCAGTGGCTGCCAGATGCTGCTCCATGGAGCCGTCCTCCTCCAAGGATTCGCTGCTCCAGGCCGTCGAGGAGTGGCCCTGCAGCTGGGCAAGCGACGCCATTGTCTGCCGCTTAACCAAAGCTCCGCTCGATCCCAGCTGCCGGTCTGCCATCTGCTCCGGCTCCAGCTCCAGCTCCAGCTGGCCGTATGCCTCGTCGGCGGACACATCCTGGCCGCTGTCCTCGCTGTCGCTGCTATCGCTGTGATGATAGGTGGCCTCCAGTTCCTCATCGTCAATCTCGACCGGCTCGCGTCCAACGGTGTTCGCTTTGTTGTACTCCACGGGCTGCGCCGACTGCCCGCCGCCGGAGCGGCGAAAGAACTTCAGCTGCTGCATCTTCTCGTTCAGCTTGGTCAACGTGCGCTCCAGCTGGGCGCCCATGCCCAAGCCAAAGGCCGCCCCACTGCCAGCCGCGCCTCCACCTCCACCCGCTCCTCCAGCTGGCGGCTGCTCCTGGCTCTTGAAGCTCTTGCGCCAGCGCTGAGGCAGTTGCTCGCTGGACGTAAACCGGCGCAGGCGAGCGCGTAAGGTGCCGCTCGACCTGGCTGTTGGCTGCTTCTGCTGCTGCTGCTGCTGCTGCTGCTCCTCATCGCTGTCGGCGGCTGTGGGCCTCGCAACTGGCTGTTGGACACGCTTGATTGACTTGCGCAGACGCTTCAAATTCTGGCGCACAGCTCGACGCACCGGCTGCTCCCTCTCCTGCCTCTCCTCCCTCTGCTCCCGCTGCTGCTCCCCTTGGTATTGCGGCTGTTCGACTGGCATCGGCAGCGGCGGCTGTCGCACCCTTGCAAATCTGCTCGCTGCGATGCCCGATTTCTTGCGCGGCACCTTCTGCTGCTGCTGCTGCTGCTGCTGCTGCTGCTGCTGCTGCTGCTGCTGCTTTGGCAGCGCCTCCTCCATGCCGCTCTCATCGCCGCTGTGCTCCGCAACGCTGCGACTGTGCAGCACCCGCTTCACATGTTCCGGCTCTGGCTCTGGCTGTGGCTCCTCCTCTTCATGCTCCTCCTCCTCTGGCCTCAGCGTTCTGATCTGTATGTCGTAGTTCTCGGCTATCTCCCGATCCCTGCGCATCTGGGCCAGCTGCTCGATGCGCCGCTCCGCCTCGTACTGTTCCACGTAGCGGTCCACCTCGATGCCGTCCCGCCGGATGGTCGTCTGCTTGGCGAACAGATGCTTCAGTCGCAGCTCGCCGAGACTCTTGTATCCGCGCTGCAGTCGCTGCGTCAGCGTCGCAGTCGCTGTCGCAGTCGATGGCTCTGTCGCTGCGTCGCCCCCTGCTGGCATCTTAACGGGACTTATTGGCCGAGACACACGTGCTGCATAGTAGTCATCATCGAGGCTGCCGGCGCTGCGGTAAGTGCCAGCATTCTGCTGCAGCTGCTGCTGTGTGGCATGTCGATCGCTTGCCCCGTGTTCGTGCAACAGCGAACTAATCGTCGATATACGCTGCGGCGTTCGATTTATGAACTGCGACTGCGGCACTACGCCGGAATCTGCATGCAATCCGCCACCTGCTCCCCCTCCACCACCCCCTCCACCTCCCCCTCCCCCTACTCCGCCTGCCCCTCCTGCTGCATCGGTTGCAACTTTGCCGCGGGAGCTGCGAAAGATGCGACGTGCAGCGCGCAGCTTGGGCAGCGATTTTGGTAGCTTCAGCTGTGGCAGCGACGGCAACTTGGCTGCAAAGCAAGAAATATGTTATCGATAAATGTTATCGATTGTCTTTAAAGTTAACCTCTTGCTTGATAATCTAATTCCGAATGCTACAAAAAATTTCTATCTATCAAAATTCGATATTTGGTATCTGACCAAAAGTTATCCTATAAAATGCCCGCTTGGCTATATATAAGTGTTATCGATAGTATTCAAAGGTAGCCTCGTGCTTCAACAACTAGTTTCCAGTTCGGAACAAGAACTAGAAGTATTAAGTATCCGACTAGAAGTTACCCTAAGTGTGATTCACATTTAGAAATAGAAATATCAGCTTCATTATGCAATCAGAGAACGAATGTTATCGATTGTGCGTAAAGGTTACCCTCATGCTTGATCAACTAGTTCCGAATGGGAGAACAAGTTCGTTATTATTCCATAATCGTTATATCTATCAATAATAGATGCGGCTCTAAACTATAAATGTTAGGTATCCGACTAGGAGTTACCCTAGGTGTGAGCATTTCGCACTTGAACTTGTTCTTTTGAGCACAGACAAAAATTTTAAGCACAGTAAAAAAAAATGTACCAATGATCAGCTTGAAACTAAATCGATTGGAACTTGTTCGTCACATCAACTAGTTCATTTACGAAGTTTATTTTAGATTTGAAAGTAGAAATATTCATTGACACTTGCACTACTAATGTTCATTGGCATTTGTTCATTTGTTCATTTGAACACAAGCACAAATTGTAAGCCAAACTTTAGCACTTCGGAATAACAAGATGTGAACTAGTTCAATTTAGAGTTTCAAGTACAAATACTTGTTAATGACATACTCTTAAGCACTCGCACTGCTAATGAACTGGTTCTTTTGAATCGAATCACAATCGTCAGATTTTGGCGTTGCTCACCTTTAAGATTCTCCACATCGAGACGCTGGCAAAGATTCCGTAAATCCATGATACCGTTAAATCCGTTGCCGTTGCCGTTGCCGTTGCCGTTCCGTTCCGTTGGGTGTTCTGGTTCCTGCTGATACCCTGGATGATTCATTGGTGACTCTGGCGATTGTCTGCGAATGCGATTTCAGCGATTTTAATTATCAACGTCCGTTGCAGTGCAGCATTTTTGCCAGTTTGATGTGTCCGCCGGATTGGGAGCGTCCATAGAGCAGCCAAATACTGAAGGAGATCCGTTTCTCTAATGCTAATTCAATTAGCAATCGTTTCTAACCCTTTCCATGTGGCATTCCAATGCTAACTCGCCTTCTCCTCTCTGTCAATCTGCCAATCTTCCAATCTTTAGGTCTCGTTCCCTCTCCTTCGCTCTCTCTCCCTCTCTCTCGCGCTCGTTTGTCCAGTGAATGTCACTTGGGAATTAGGTCTATGACGATGACAAAGTCTGAACCCAAACCCCCACAAGTCAAAAGTTGCAACTATATTTAGTTCTTTTCTTTGCGTTCGCATTTTCCAATTGATTCATTGACACTTTTTGTTGACCCTGTTTGTGGTTCGAAATGGGGCATATTCGTTTTGTGGCAAGCAAAAATTTGTTTGCTGGTTAAATGTGCAATATTTTGCACATCGATAGTCTACTTAATCGATAGTTTACTTACGATTATATAAATATGCTGCCTGCAGAGTATGTACAAGTCGTGCATACCCGACTCAAACACTTTTACTTGTTTTTAAATTGTGTTTTGTTTTGTATTTCCCTCTCTCACTCTCTACCTCTCCCTCTCCCTCTCCCTCTCTGTCTTGTTTGATGATAGGCTAGCCGTCAATTTGTCGGTTTCTCCCATTTTCTGTTTCTCTAGTTTCTCCATTTCTCGGCTTCTCGTAGCCCTCACAAAAGTAACAACTGCAATAATCGATTTTCAACTCGCGCCTTTGACGGTCGTTTATCGCCTTTTGTCTTCTTCGCGATGTGCGTGATTCTCAAAAAATTTTCGACTGTCGTAATGCTCTGACCGCAAGTGTAATCAAGCGATTATACTAAATACCCAGATACGATCCGATAATACGCAAATTCAAGGGAATCTCTTTCCATTTGCAAATTGTGAAATGCTTTAATTAAAAAGTAAAAATTTAATTGTGACTCAAATTGGTTTTCAAGATTCTATTTATGACTTAAACTTATATCTGATCTTAAGGTTATCGAAACAATTGGAATTACTATATATATATATATTATAAATCTTTTAGCTAAAGTTTAAGTATAAAGTGAAGAACTAAAACCTGGATTTTTTTTTTTATTATTGAACTTTCGATATACCAAAGCAAAATTTGCTTCGATTAGATTTTGGGCTTAGCTAAGCTTTCTATATATAGATATAGCTGTCGAAATCGGACCAGTTCAAGTAAATTGAAATGTAGAATTATAATTTATTGGAGGCCTCTTAATGTAAACAAATAATTTCTTGATTCAGAAACTATTTAGAACAGTTTTTCTTTTTGTAGGCAATTCAAATGGAATTTACTTACATATCCTATTCTGTCTCACTCTTTCCATAAATGTATAATAATATATATAGCATAAATGCCATCTGGCCGGGAATTCTTAAAATATGCGCAAACATATTTAAAAGTATTTTTTTTTTAATATTGTTTATTTTAGAGATCGGAAGGCAATGTGCTTTGTTTTTAAGTTTTTCTTTACCCTGCTTGCAGTGTTTAAAATGGGTATATTGGTGTGTATCTTAAAAGCATACAGTGTTAAGATTATGTATAATCGAGCGTTACCTAATTTTTTAGTTTTATTGATTGACCCAAAGTTTAAAACTAAATCTTGCAATACATAAAACTTTTTTTTTTATTTAAAATTGTTATACATATGTTTATCTACAACTGGAACAGAGTATCAATGAGTCAGGTTGCAATCGAGTGCGAAATTTTTGTTGCTTGATGCCTACAATATGTTACAGATTAATAATATCAATCAAATTAATAATAACAAATATAATAATTATTATATGAATAACAATAATACTAATTATGTATTTCTTCTACTCTTCTATTTGCAGAACACACACAACAAAAACAATAATAAAAATATGCTATAAACAGATTATAGAATCGTTTGACATTCAACTGTGAATCTAAGCTTAATGTCTTCTTCTTCTTTCACCTCAAATTGGAATCTTTAGTGCTTGGAAAGGGAGAAACGCTCACTTGGATGCAATTTTCATTAGCGAGAAAATTGTGAGAACCTAAGAAAGAGAAACAACAAACACAAAAACAGAAAAGGAAGAATAATAAATATAAATAAAAAAACAAAAAAAAAACATTCCAGAAACGAGAAAATTGAGAAAAGAATTGCGAAGATTTAGTTGTAAATCGCAACGAGTGGGTGTGCGTGTGTGTGTTTTTGTTTGTCTGTGTGTGTGTGTCTAAATTGACAACAACAACAGCAGCAGCAGCAACAGCAACAATTGCAGCAAAGTAAAATGAGGCGGCAGTCAACGATGCTGGCCGCGATTTTAGTGGCTGCCATTTTGGGCAGCTCCACGGCAATGAGTAAGTCGAAAGTCCGATTCCATATTCCCCAATCACATATTCTTTATTTCCCAATGTTATGTTCCAATTCCAAATCCCCATTTCCATATTGGTCCCATTATATATTCAAGTACATATTTTAATTCCAAATCCCCATTTCCATATTGGTCCAATTATATATTCCCCGAGTACATGTTCCAATTTCATAGTCCCCAATTACACATTTAAATTTAACACTGGTTCAATTATATATATTTTAATTCCAATTTAAATTGGTTCAATATTCCATATTTCCTAAATTCATGTTCCAAGTTTAAGTCCCAATTCCTTATTGGTTTAATTATAAACATATTTTAATTTCATATACCCCAATATAATTCTAAATCGTAAACTGCGTAAACTCTCATAATCTCCCATAATATCAAGATGAAATAGATCATCATAATATATAATAATAATATCATAATCTGTTTATATCAGTACGATCTTTCATCTTTCTGTCTCTTTCTTTTCTTGGTCTGTCTAAATTGTATTGTAATATCTCTATTATCATAAACCTTCGTGAAATTCGATTTGTATGTCAGATCCGTAACCATATTTAAAAAAATCTCTCAAATTGCGTTTTAAAATTAGAAATAAAATAATATTTATTATGCAGTTCCACATACGAAATGTGTTTTATTTTTCTGGTAGTTCCGAGATATTAACACACATATTTATAGAACTAATCTTGTTAATAGTGTAAACCCTATTTATATAGTCCACCGACTAGGGACTATTTTGAATAGACAAAGCATTTTGAACTACTTTCCAATTGACGATCGAAACATCTAAAAAGCCACTGACTGCGCGACAAAAAGTTTATAAAAATAAACATAGAACTAGAACTACAAATAGAGCATGTCACAGAGGAGCGACAGAGAAAGAGAGAGAGAGAGAGAGAGAGAGAAAGGGAGCAAGAGTGGAGATTTACGCCCTAATTTATGTGCCAAATTAGTAAATTTTTTGCCCCAGATCTAAATATTCAATACACAAACCCCCATCCAAAAACTCTCGATCTACTACAAAAAACACTTCGACTCTTCGAATTTACTCTTATATTGCGTGCTCCTCCCTCCCCTCAGACAATTCCCCGCCACGGATCATCAAGCAACCGCCCACAGACGAGCTTCTCTTCAAGGTGGCGCAGCAGAGCAAAGAGAGCGACAAACCTTTCATAATTGAGTGCGAGGCCGATGGACAACCGGAACCAGAGTAAGTGCACAAACATATGCATACATGCCTTCATATACATATATATATACATAAATATATATATATTGTTTTTAAAATATATTATCTACTTTCTATATTTAGTTTAATTTAAGTCTTTGGCCATTTACATAAATCAATTTAAAGCAGACGCTTGCCAACGATTTTTTTTTTTCCTATTCTATTTCTGTCTCTTTTCCATACAAAAGTATGTTTTGTTAACTTTTAGAACATGGTCTTGAATTGCCTTAAGTATAATTATTATCCAAATATGAAACTCATTTATCAAGAAATTCTATATACATCAAAGAAAATCCACAAAAAAGGGTATTAAAATCAAAAATCCTATTTAATCAAATTTTTAAAGTGCAAGCAAGCAAATCAAATCAAATTATAAGAACATCAGTATAAGTCAAGTGTATAAGCTAAAATTTAGAACACAAGCATATGTACTTATATTGCTTTAATTTGGCACTTGAACTGCAGGCAGCAGACACCAGGTGGCGCTTGTGCACATTCGTTAGGCTTAGCTTTTGCTTGGCTACAATCTTTTATACATAAATGTGGCCAAAAAGTAAAAATAATATTGCAGATCTTTAGAATGAACTTGATGCCAATTCCGATTGATGATTAAGTCTGCCGATGATGCGATATTGCGATGATGCGACGTTCTATGAATTTCAATGAGTCATGTCGAAAATTTAAGCTTTGTTTTTTTTTTTTTATTAGTTTTCAAATTTTTTTTATTAATTTTTTTTATGTATTCTGTCGATTAGAACCTGTTTGCCATAGAAACACGTCTCGTTGTTTCTGTTGTTGTCTTTTATAATGTATTTATTGCTCATTCCATTGCATTTATTCATAATAAAAAAAACAACAACAACTAGAAAGTGCGGAATTTGGTTTTCATTTGTATTTGTGTGGCTTTTATTTTGTTGTCGTTATTGTTGTTGTTGTTGCTGTTGTAGTTGTTGTTGTATTTTGGACGCGCTTGGACGATGACCTCATTTACGATCCGAGCAAACAAAACACGGCTAAAAAGAAAAGTGCGTGTTTTTCTCTATGAAAATATGAAAAATATAGCTAGAACGAAAATAGTTTTTCACACACACACAACGGCAAAAATAAAAAAAATTCAGCAACAGATGTCAGAGAAGAAGAGCGAACGCTCGTAAATTTCCTCTGCGCTCTCTTGCTTCTCTTTTTTTTTTTTTTGGGCTCGGTTCGTAACCTCTGCGAGAGAGTTGGCAAAGTGTAAAAGGAACAACAAAAAAAAAAAAAAAATAAATAAAAATAAAAAAGCAACAACTCACATTTTGTTGTTGTTTTATTTATTTATTTTTACAACTGCTCGTCAAATGGGTTAATAGTGGAAAATCTGTGTGTGTGTGAGCGTGTGTGTGTGTGTGTGTGTCTGCGCGCAGCTTTTTGGGCCATGACGATGATGATTCTTAATGATCATTGGGAAGCTCTTGATGACGTTTATCAAGTGAACAGCCAGCAGGTACGAATGATAACCAGTTTGACCGGATGGTCCGGCACGCTTAGAACACATAATATACTTATACATATAAATACACACACACATGTATGTGTGTATATATATATATATAGTATATAGAAGTTAGCAAGCGTTGGGCATTACGTAATACCAACAGGTTGAGCTATTGTACAATTTATTTGCTTTAATTGCTCCACATGAAGATCAGCGCGAGTGGCCGGCATTTGCAGCGCCATCTGGCGGCACTTTATTATGCTGTCACACTTGCTTCCTATATAAATGACTTCTTTCAAATGTTCCACACTTTTTTTTATAAGTGTTTTTCCTTTGATTTCAGCGCATTTAATTGAAAATAATGCAAAATTATGTGAATTAAAACGAAATGAGATCATTTTTACACAACATCCATTCAAAAGTGTTACGAGTAAATTGGAAAGAAAAAAAAAAACTGTTAAGCTAATTGTTTAAGCTTAGCAATTGTTTAAATAAGTCTAATTAATTAATTCAATTAACTCAAGTAGGCATAATTATTAATTGCAAAACACTTTTGCTTAATTGCTTTAAAAGCTTTCAGTGTTGCAAAAGTTGATGAAAATGAAAAGTTACACTGATTGATGTAATTTTTATTATATATGTATATATACCTAGATTTATTTCATTTTTTTTATATATATTTATATTTAGATTGCTCTAGATTTAGTGCATTTATATATATATATTATATTTCAAAAATAAAATCATCAATCGATCAAATCTTTTAAGCAGATGCTGCTTCTTCTTTTTCATTAGTATGATAATAAATCTATAACTTCGTATTCTTCAAAAAATATGTGTATATATATAACTAGATATCATAATTAAGAGCATAGTTAAGAGCTCGTAACAGTTTCTAGTAATTAGGTATGGAAAGTACGTAATTAGGACGGGGCGTATGCATAAAAAAAATGTCGCGCATAGTTCGTCACTCGTCTATCTCGAAGAGTCGAACTGAACGCCTCTCTGAATCAGCGTGACATACTTTTCGTCTTCTTCTTCTTCTAGTTGTTGCTCTAATGTGCAACACACTCACACACAACACACACACAGACTGCTACTGCATGCGTGCACATTTATTTTTAGAAAGTCAAAGTTTTTGATATTCGTTCTTCGATCTGTTTCACAGTTCATTTTCGAGAGGGTATATAAAGTTGTTAAAGCTGTCAGATAAATGTTGTAAAGTTTATTATTCCCATATAAATATTATATTTTATTGAATTTGATATTTAGTTCTTAAGTGAACTACTTTGTATATAGGATTATATATCCTATGTGTATAGTCCGATATATATAAGGAAACCACCTTAGCTCAAAATTTCTTTTTCATGGGGTATTATAACTTCGACTCTCAGTGAATTCTTTCTTTAAGGTTTTTATTTATTTAGTTTTTAGCACTTCGTTGCTAATTGAATGGAATTATAATAATAATACGAGTGCTATTCAATATGCACCTCACTGATGGAGGCTTCAATTTCAATTGGGCTTCAATTGTGCAGCACAAAGTTTTTACTGGCCACGTATACCCCATTGGTATTTGCACTCAACTGAAGATTTTCACTCGTCTGTGGAATAAACGTGGCTATTCAGGAATTTCGACTTTTATTTCATTTTCTTTAAATGGGCCGGAAAGAGAGCGAATGATTAATTCCATTTGCATACATGAAAGATTGATGTAATACTTCCCCCCAACTGAAATACAATCCGAATAAAATAAAAGAAAAAAGGTTCGTTATGAAACCAAATACAAATCTTAATGGCTATAACATTATAAGTTGATGCTTTATTAATTTAGCTGCAGTGCTTCTCTTTTGTTCAATCCTACACTATAGAAAATGGTTTTTGATTAAACGGATTTAGACAGATGATCTTGATGGATATCTTTATAGGGTATGAATATGGCATCTAAGTCTATTTAAAATGAGGAAATAAAATTAATGATGACTATCATTTATGATGTGCTTAGGTTATGCACTAAAAACTGCCTTGAAATAATGGATGTCTATCGATATGTTAATATATGCAAGAAAAATTATTTATTTGTGTTTGGCTGTGTTAACAAGAAGATATATTTCAAATTTCGAGTATATCACCGATTTAGTTCCCGAGATATTCGAATTCACGCAATCCAAATGAGCGGCGAACAACTTTATTCCTATTTTTGTACTCACATTTTATTTGAAAGCATAGTTATATATTTTATTATATTCATATGCAAATATTTACTTTGTTGCTGCTTTCATATTCTTGAACTATATTTGGCTTTCCATTCATTTGACAGACAAACGAGTATCCTACAGAAAAAGTTACGTAACATTCAATGAAATTCCCATTTAAGCTGTTCCTTAGTTTCTAAATTGCTTTGTCACTCGAATAATAAAAACAATTTGTGCTGATCCCAACTGAAAGATAGTCACAAATATACATACAAATATATTTATATACACATATATATATATATATATATTTGAAGGTATGGTAATCGGCTAAAGGCTGTGGCATTGTTCAGAGTCAAGAGCATATAGATGAAGTCAAACATTTGCGGTCCATTCAACTGTTTAACCACATGTGCGATTGTTTTTATATCTGGTTTCTCATCTATTTTATCTGCTTCTTATTCTTTCTCTTTGTCTGTCGCTTAAACTTCTTCAAAGTTGTCTGCCACAACTTTTTGTGAAAACTTGTTTTGTCTTCATTTTTGTGTGTGGGAGTAGGCAAAAATACAACAGCGGAAAACTTGTAGACGGGTGTACTCGACTCTCAGATACCCTAAAACGAGGTAAAAGTAATACCTATAGATTGCAAAGTAAACCAAAAAATATGTTGAGTAAACCCAATAAGTTATCGATACCTTAAAATGTACTTCATCTGGACGTACATCTAGACTTTGAAATACATCTAGAAATTCGACACTTTCCATTCTCTATGGGTCCTCCCACTCTCTGTACAAAACCCATATACCCTGTTTTCCTTATTTTTAATGGGTTGAGTCCAAAAACAAAAATCAAACAAAAACTTTTGTTTAAACTTTAAAACATGTGTTGCTCTTAACTTTTGCGAGTCCCGTTACATTCTGCTTCTACCAGATGGTACATGGTTGGGGCCATCGATTTTTTTCTGGGCAGCCGTTGGCAACTTCGTAGTGCTCCATTTTGGGCCCTCGGGCTTTGGTAGCTTCAATTGCGACGCATAGCAACAAATGTGGCGAAACTGAATACAGGCAACAACTATTGAATACCCTATAATGCAATTGTTTTCAATGTTTTTACGTTTTTCAGACTTTTTTGTTATAATTATTACAGCTCCTTGAAAAATATACAAAAATAACTGTAAATGAATATGTATACGAGATATATCTAAAGTTAGGATCTACTTAATTTAGAAACCAATTAAAAGCTTTTAATTTGGCTTTTAAAATATGCAAAGAAATCAATTTGAAGGTTTTTTTTCTTTTATTGCTTCAATTAAAGAGCTTAGCTACAGGGTATGAAAACTTCGAGTTGTTGTTGTTGTTGTTGTTGTTGCTGTTGCCTGTTGGATGAAGCTTCATTGATTTTTCACGCTCGACTGCGGCCGCTGATGTCCTTGGCTGTTATTTTTGCTCCTTTGGCGCCGTTGTTTGTTTTTCTTGTTGTTGTTGTTGTTGTTGTTGGTGTTGCTGTTGTTGCTTTGCAGTTGCTCATGTTTATTAATGAGCCCGCTCGCCGACTAACCGGCGCCCAAATTACGGAGCACGCAATGGAGCTCCAGTCGGGTATGCTCGACTAGTGGATACCCTTTAGACCAAGTATTGTTGCTTACTTCTATTTACGCATTCGTTGTGAATCTCAGCAGCTGCTGTGAATCTCCTTCGTTCAAGTTGGGTATGCTCGACTAGTGGATACCCTGTAGTCCATTGCAAACATGATGGCTTAATTCTATTTACTCATTTTTTGTTTAATGAATAATTTACCTTTAGTTCTGTTATTTTACAGGGTATCTCAGTGTGAGTGTAGCACTTAGGTGTTTATCATGTGCGATTTTTAGCGTAAAAGCCACTTCGAAATACGAATTTCTTTCGATATTATTCAACTTTTAACTCTCTCGCATTTGTAGATCCCCAGATATTTGGCTGCTCAACATCTTACTGGGTGTGACATAGATTTGCATAAAGCCAATATACCCTGCTTTCTGCATTTTCTAGGGGGTGTTCTGAGCTGAATTTGGGAACTGTAGCAGAAAAGTTGAACGCTTCAAGCAAGAACTACCCCAAATAAAAATCTGTTTCGAGCAGCCCCCCAGTTTAGGCATTGGATCACACACACACATACACATACACATACACATTTTCTTTGTCATCATTGTGATTAAAATCAACTTCATCAGCGGTTTTTTTTCACCATTTTTGGAATGCCTCAACTGCAACATAGGCAGAAAAATTAAGAAAACTTGGGATAGAGACCCTACCCAACCATAAGATACCCTGGAATACATATGTGAGATATTTAGAACTATTGATTAGAGCATATTTAGAGGTATTCCTTCTCATAAGGAAATAAATTTAATCTTAAAATAGATTTTAATAGAAGATAATATAATCCGTTATTCAAGTGATATGCAAAAAGCGAATGGTATGTTTATCAAAGCGGAACAAAACAGGGTATGCAGACGACGTAGTACCAACTCCCCCAGTCTGGAGGGTTGGTTAGGTTAGTGCGTGGGGGGGTGGGGGTGGGGTGTGGGGGGCAGCTACTTCCATTACTTCCGGGCATGATTCATGGGTATCAATCAAACTTTTGCCATTTGTCATTTTGTTGGCTTCGACTTTTTGGTAATTGGGGCGTTACATACAATGCACACACATACATATACATATGTATATATGGATAATATGCGTGTGTATACATGAAGTATATTGAATTTCCTTTCCTTTGCTATGCTGAAGAAAATCGATGAACTGCGTCGTAAGTTGACAAAAAAAAAAAAAAAGTCGCTGCTTAAGACGAAAAGTTGCGATTTTTTCCTTACAAACGAAGTTAGAAAAAGTATTTTAATTTAACTGTAAATATAAGAGATTACTGATATATTCCCCTCTCTCTTTCTTAACTTGTTAGATCTTCGAGTAACTAGAACTTTTTTTATATGGAATACTTAAGTTTTGCAGCTACAGTGAAGCTTTGATAAAGTATACCACCCAGCTATGAACTTTTGATTAAGGTTTTATGTTCTCCAGAATAAGAAGAAGAAGAAGAAAAAAACGTGTGTAGTAAAGATCTAAATGCGATTACACACATAAACATACATATGTATATGTATTTGTATATATCGTAATATCTAGAATAGCGGTAAATTGTAGCTAAGTTTTTACTACTTACATTTTTTGTAACAGTTCCCACGTTGTGCAATGCAGCACTCAATCCGCCCTCCCCCTCCCCCTCCCTCACTCTTTTCACCTTCTCTTCTTTCTGCTCTTGCTCATTGTCTTGTACTTTTCTTCATGCAGCACTTAAATAAACCCCCTTCCCCCCCCCTTCCCCTGTCCCCCCTCCCCCTCCGTGACCATCTCCTTCTCGCTCTCACTCTTTGTTGCGAGGCTTTCTTTAATCGTAAGTACTTTGCCGCTTTCTTCGGCTTTGCGACTTAACTCATTATAAATGTTGTGCATGTTCTGACGGCTTACAATGTTGGCCAGAAAGGTTATGGGCCAACAGTCCAACGCGTTTTTCTTTTCTTTTTTCTTGTTTTTTTTTTTTTTTATTTTTTCTTTTTTTGCCATTGCATCATTTTCGGCTCTTTTAATGACCGTTGCGCGTTGCGAGAATTCAAATGTGGCTGCCCTTAAAAACAACAACAACAACAACAACAGCAGCAACAACAACAATGAAGACCGTCCCGCGTTCATAACCAAAATTGTGTTACCTGGTTTCCGGTCCAGGTGCTTAATCGGTGCGTTGATCTATGTTAATCGAACGGTATGCCGAAAATCGATTACTCTAATTGTTACAGCGATAACGAATATCGCTTTCCGTATCAATAATAAATAATAACTATCAATAATATATGCAAACTATCGAAAACCGTATCAACAACTAAGAATATATTGATAGCCCTTTCAACAATATATAAAAACTATCGACAGCCTTAATATGAACATGTAATATGAATTTATGACATCAGTTTTTGCGTTATGTGCAGCTTGATCAAGTTATAGATAGTCGATAACAAGCTTACAAATAAATATCAATAGCTGCTCGATAGTTGATAACATTGTTGATAAGCTTATAAGTAGACTTAAAGCATTGCTTATCGATACTTTTATTCTCTTATATTAAAAATAAATAAATCGTAAATGTATAAAAGCTTTTTTAACGCTTACTATCGATAGACACTTTCTTCATTCCTTCCTTAATATCATTAGGCAACAGCCATCTATCCAGAACTCAGAGATGGAATTTGATATTTGGATGTTTTGGAATTTGTTAAATCAGAAAAATTTTTGCATTTTGTATTCAATGTTTGCACACAAGACACACAGACAATGTTTGCATGTCGTTACGCAACTGCTTCACCTGCCATACACCTGACATTAGGCGACTGTCTGGCCTCCTGCCACAGGTGCAACAAGAAGACCCGCTCACTCACACTCTCTCAGCCCTTTCATCATTTGATTCCATTCATGATCCACAGCGTCAAGTGCTCGAGATGTTTGTCTCTGTGTGTGTCTGCGTGCGTGTGTGTGTGTGTGTGTGTGTGTGGAGGAATGCCGGAGCATAAACAACCCTTTGCCGTATTCCGGTCTGTCAGAATTCTATGCGCGATACGGAATTTCAAATGTTGCAGCCGGCTTCTCTTCATCGTTTTTGTATGCCACATTTTAAGTACATATAATATACATATATTGTATGTATGTATGTATGTGCGTAAGTACATCAACTGCCGTGTCTGGCATTCATTTAATTCAGATTCAGTCAGTCAGTCAGTCAGTGATGACTCATCAGCCAGTCAAAGTCCTTGGCCCTAGCCTTCCACTCTCCTGCTTCCCCATCCCCTCCCCTCCCCTCCCCTTCGTCACCTTCCACTCAAGCCTCTGCTTCCTCTCCTTCCAATCAAGCTACTGCTTTCTCTCCTTGCTCAACTCTGCTTCCACTCTAGCCTCTCACGCCTCTGCTTGCTCTACTCGTTCTCCTCTCCTTCCACTTACGCCTCTGCCTGCTCTGCTTGCTCTCCCTCGTTTCCACTCCTTGCTAGCCTCTCCCCAACCCTCTCATCCAGCTGCTTGCTCTCCTCGCTCTCCTTGCTCATGATTACTGTTTGTTTTGCTTAAAAGCACGTTACTTGATAACGGTTAATACTCTGCGAAAGTGTTAACTGTGAACAACAAATCGATAAAAGGAATTTGCCGCAGTTGAGCGGAGTTACCCGGCATTGTCCGGCATTGTCCGGCATTCGCAGCCAACTAATTTAAAAATTCAAAAATAAATAGCAAATAAAATTGGAATTTGTATTTAATATTAAATATATTTATGCATATCTATATTAAAATATAGATAAAGCACGCTACTTGCAGCAACAAAAGCTATCATATAGCATATGTATGTATGTATGTATATGTCAAGTGTTATATAACTGTATTAACTTTGTTTTCGAGAACTCACGCAATACTTGCCCTATCCCCCTCTCTCTCTCCCTTGGTTTATGTTTCTTCCTCTCTCCACGGGTTTCCGTTCTTGTTTAATGAGTTCCACTTAATTGACATAACTGTGAGTCAGTAAACTAATGAGCAAGGCACACACACTTGCACACACACACACTTGCACACACACACACATGCATGCATGCATGTGCGGGCGTTGATTCCACAGCACAAGTGATTTAAGCAAAGCTAAAGCTGTAAATGTTGTAATTGTTGTAATTGTGTTTGTACTTCTAATTGTAATTATAATTCGTAATTGCAATTGCAATGCAAATCATATTTATTTCTATAGAAACTGTGACATTTGACACCGTTAGTCAGTCAATTATTGTGGCACATATTTCCGTCTTTCTCTCTCGCATATCCAAACTCTTAAGTACACCAATTCTTACCTTAATAGTATAACGACCAATACTTCCATTATCTATGACATTACTTGCGTTCTTTGGGTGTCGAAAATAGAGGATTTTTTTTTTTTTTTTGGTTTATTTATCAGTCGAGTTCAAATTGATTGTTCAAATTTTTAACAAGAATGGAAAAAAAAGTTAATTGACAACCAAATCTTGATTTGTGATCCCAAGTACTTAGCAAATAAGTTAACAATGGGGTAGCTGTTTACTCTATTAATCATGGATTCGTTTTTGAGGTTATGGAATTACGAAACATACCGCAGAAAACTTTGGCTTAAGTAAAGTTTGACTGAGTGACTAGCTTTTGATCCATGGGAAATTATTGTATTTCAGAATGCCAGAAAACTTAAGTTGGGTGCGACAATATATATGTGTACATATGTATATTTTTATAGGCATATCTTAATCTAAATTTATTATATGCCTACATATATATTGTCTGATCTACACTCATTGGTTGCAACTTTTGTCGGGTGTGCCTGGCCATGCAAATACACTGTTTTGTTCTATGAAACATTCTAGTTTATATTTATATATATTCTAAGCCTAATCAGAAATATATTTGCATAGATTTTAACCTGAATTTCCATGTAGAGTTCATTAAAATAGATTTATGTTTGTTCTTTTTATTTTGTTACTAAGAGCTTAGCTTAACTCCGCTCTCTCTCTCGCTCTCTCTATCTGCCTTTCTGTTCTCTCTTTCTAATTAGACTTCTCGGAAGTAAAAAAAAACCTGTTTGCATGCTAACAACGCATTAATACCGCCCTAACAGGAATGTCAACTGAAACTTTTGGCCCATTTTTTTATGACCAACGCCCTTTTTGTTATTGTTGTTGTTGTTGTTGTTGTTGTTGTTGTTGATACCTTGGAGACGGCTGCACGCGGAGATCCTTGCCGGCATTTTTGGTGTCATTGCACGTTTGACATGCACAAAGTGTCAACGCGCGACCCCGAGCCACGCCCACTGCCGCACCCTCGAGCCCCACCCTCCGCGTGACAGTTACAACTGTCGCTCACACACACAAACACACAACTTTGTATTTAGTTGCTGTTTGCTTTCTTCTTCTTCATTCTCATTTTGACAATTCTATTGTGTTACACTTTTAAGGATATACACACACACACACACACACACACACACACATACATCCACACACTGCATAAAAGCTTTTCGCTGTTCACAATGCGCATTGCCAACCCTTGAGCCACAAATCCAACCTAACAAAGTCTTCTGTTTCACTGCCTCCCCCTCAGTCTCTTTCTCTGTCTTTCTCTCTCTCTCTCTCTGTCCCTCTCGCTATTTGTATATGCATATCTTAACTGCCCATCGTTTGTGCCGGGCGAGTAAAACATTTAAGGTTTGCTCTTTCCTTTCCTTTCCTTTCCTTTCGACAACTTCACAAATTGGTTGCAACTCGCCAACTAAATGGCCACTATACCCATTTATTTATGCCACGTAATACCCTATACCAAAAAAAGTTCCATACCTTTACTCATTCCGTTCGTTGCAACTTTGTAATGCGATCGATTATTGGTTATCGATTTAACATCCTTAAAGCAAATATATATTTATAATCCTTAAACAACAAATATTTCACTTCATTGTCTTTTTTTTTTATCGAGTTATCGATTAATCGACTTAACGTCTTTAAACCTTACTTACTTCTGTATCCCTAATATTTATATTTATATATATACCCCTTAATCTCCAAAGATTTTATCTGAGTGAAAAACTTTTTTAGGAATATTCAAAATAAAGTTAAGAGGATTAATTTAGACCTATTTTCACTAACTTATGCATCATTATTTATTGTAGTAATTCAACTCTTAACTTTTCCTGGAGCAGGAACTTTGTAGCGCTTTCCCTTTGTCTTCTTCTTTCGCTGAGTTTTAAATAATTTTCTTGCTTTCCTTTTTGCATTTCCCTTTTCTCTGTTTTTTTTTGTGGTTTTGCTGCTATTTTTCACTTCAAAGAAGGAACAAAGAACTGGGTTAGGGCGCAACATTCGCATGCCACATGCCGCATGCCACATGCCACATGCCTCATGCAGATGAAAGCAGCCGCTGGGACCCGGCTTCAGCAGAACCGCTAAGTAATTCGCAAAAAAGTATGCTATGGTATTTTGTTGAGTACACACAACCCCCGAAGTCTGTCTCTGTGTGGCTGTGTGTGGGTGCGTGTGTGTGTGTGTGTGCGATGACTCATGCAACGGCTGTGTCTGCCGCCTCGTCGCAGTTTCTATGAAGATTTTAATCGCATTTGCTTAGCCCAAAGAGTTGCTTTGCATAGATAGCTAAAAGGAAGCAGCGGAAGGAGCGGAAGAAGTGGAAGTGAGGAAGTAAAAACTATCAGAAAGTCGCTGGGGTTAAGTGGCAGCCAAGCAGGCAGCACAACAAAAAGCACAAACACACACATACACACATACACATAGAGGCAGAAGGAAGTTGCATGCATTAGGCGAGGGTTTTCAGAGACGCCGTCGCTGCGGCTGCCGCTTGCTGCACATTTCGCCGATTCGGTTGGGCTGCGCAAACGTCTTTTTTTTTTTTTCGGTCAGCAGCAACGTGCCACCTGGCACTTGCCACTTGCCACTTGCCACCTGGCACCTGCCCCATGTTGAATGCGCGGTCGTCAGCCTCGACGAGTTGGCTGTGTGAACCGAAGCGAACCAAACAGCAATGTAACTCTCTACAGGGTATATGGGCGCTAGGGGCACGCGGCATACGGCCTGTGGCATGTGGCAAGGGACTTGAACCGCACTGAGTCAGCGCTGAATTTATAGACTGCTTTGGCATGGGGTTAACTGAGGGTTAGCCTCTGCTTAACCCACGATGTGTCATTGGCAGGAACGTCAGCGTCGTCATCGTCGTCATCGCCCCTGGCAACAGTCCATAATTCCGGGCAGCAGGAGCCGGCAACACGGCAGCACTCGATTACGCCGTAACGTCGCATTAGAGCAACGTACGTAATCGCACGCTTTATGGATTTATGTAGAAACTAGCTCTGACTAATTGAATAGTCTACCATTTTTTCATACCAGCTGTTCGTACACTCTACTATTCAGACTTACGCTATTTTGTCTGCATTAATGCGTCTATCTCGGGAACTACAAGAGCTAAAGACTTGCAATTTTAAGTATATATTCTTGTATATGCTATGCAATTAAAGCTATATATTTTTTTCCAATATCTCTTGAACTGTGCAAAGACTTGCAATTTTAAGTATATATTCTTGTATATGCTATGCAATAAAAGCTATATATTTTTTTCCAATATATCTTGAACTGTTCTAATTTGCTTTCTAAGGTATTTCATTTGGAATTCAATGGAGAATCTCTTGTCGGGTTAAACTTATGAAATAGAAAGATTAAAACTATTACATTTCAGAGACTTGCAACCAAAGCTCTAGAAAAGTTAAGCAAAGTCTAGAAGGCGAATCGCATCAATAGGCAAATTTCTAGATAATTGAAAGTTCAAGAAACTCACGCAAATAGTTTTTTTTTTGTTTTTAATTTTCTTAGCTCTAAGCTTCAGCTGCTCGACTCGAGTGCAACTTACAACACTTAAAAACAATTCAAATGATTGACCTATTCCATGACCCGTAGCGGAGGCGAGAGGTCAACAGCGATTCGTCGCTGTCTCAAGTCAAATAAATAAAAAAAATAAATAAAAAAGTTAGCGCTTAACAAGCTCAAGCAGCCGCTCACATAATTGAGTGCTATATACAGCTATATATAGATAGGGAAGGTATATATCTGAAAAAGAGATCTAAAAAAAAAAAAAACAAAATAAAAACAACAAAGACTTAAGACAAGTTGTTGCTCTCGTTTACTTCCTTTCCGTTTAATTGCAATTACGTCAAGCTGAGAGGCGTACAAAATTTGTCCCCCTTTTCCAACCCTCGAACCCCTCTTTTGGACTCACAGACTGGAATAATCCATTTTCGCAATTGGATATTAAACAAGTTGTCATAATTAAAATAAATGCAAATAAAGAAATGAATGAAAAAAAGAGAAGTTGCAGAAATAAGTTGCTTCTCATTAAGTCAAATGAAATGGAGAAATTTAAATTCAAATTAACTTGTTTGATGGGTCAAAATTGCGCCACCCAAAACCAGGAAATATGAATACCAAAATACCAATTTTTGTTCTTTTGTTTAATTATATTTCGGTCAAGAAGAGTCTAAACCAGTTCTTAAGTCCGAGGCAAATAGAGAACTGTTTAGCAAGAAGAAGAGCTTTGACTAATGCAGTTGAAATTTGTTTCGATCTAATTACAGATACAGCTGGATTAAGAACGGAAAGAAGTTTGAGTGGCAGGCGTACGATAATCGTATGCTGCGGCAACCGGGACGAGGAACATTGGTGATCACATCGCCCAAGAACGAAGATCTGGGACAGTATCAGTGTTTTGCATCGAACGAATTTGGCGTTGCCACATCGAATTCCGTGTTTGTGCGAAAGGCCGAGCTGAATGCGTTTAAGGACGAGGCAGCCCGTAGTGTTGAGGCCGTTGAGGGTGAACCCTTCTCGCTGCAGTGCGAGGCACCCGATGGCTGGCCAAAGCCCACTGTCAACTGGCTGATCCAGCAGACAATCGATGCGGGCATCAAATCGATTAACAACTCACGCATGACCCTCGATCCGGAAGGAACTTTGTGGTTCTCCAATGTGACACGGGACGACGCTAGCGGTGATTTTTGGTATGCCTGCTCGGCGACCTCCGTATTCCGCAATGAGTACAAAATCGGCAACAAGATCTTATTGGACGTCAAGAAAATGGGCATCAGTGCATCACAGAATCGTTATCCGCCCAAGCGTCAATATGTCACCCGTAAGAACGAAGTTGCGCTTAGGGGTAAGCGGGTAGAGCTCTATTGTATCTTCGGTGGTACACCGTTGCCGAAGACCGTGTGGTACAAGGATGGCAAAGAGATTGTAGCGAATGATCGCATTACCGCCGGCAACTATGGCAAATCCTTGGTCATCCGACAGGCTAACTTTGACGATGCGGGCACCTACAATTGCGATGTCTCGAACGGTGTTGGACAAGCGCAATCCTATTCGATCAATTTGGAGATTCATGCCATACCCTATTTCATTGAGGAGCCGGAAATCCAAAATGCCGCCGAGGACGAGGAGGTTATATTCAAATGCAAGGCTGCCGGACATCCAGAGCCGACCATCCAATGGATCCACAATGGCAAACCGATTGCCGAAAGCGAACCAAATCCCCGACGAACCGTCACAAATAATTATATCAAAATTGTGGATCTGGTTAAGAAGGATACCGGCAACTATGGCTGCAATGCAACCAATTCCCTCGGCTACGTCTACAAGGATGTGTATCTAAATGTGCTGGCCTTGCCGCCAGAGATCCAGGAACCTCCACGGGCCGAGGCCACAGTTAATGGACGCAACGTTACAATGCGTTGTCGAGTATTTGGTGCACCCAAGCCGCAGGTGAAATGGCGCCACAATGAGAATTGGTTAACCGGAGGACGTTACTCGGTGCTCCCGAACGGCGATTTGGAGATCAAGGAGGTCACCTTCTCCGACAAGGGTAACTATACCTGCCATGCGATCAATAAATTTGGCGAAGAGTCGGCGCAGGGAACACTGAAGGTTATGGAACAGACGAGAATCATTCATGCCCCACAAAACTACGAAGTCGTTGCCGGGCAAGGCGCCACGTTCCGTTGCAATGAGGCGCACGACGATACCCTCGACCTGGAGATCGTGTGGCTGCAGAAGGGTAAACCGATTGATTTCGGAACGGAGGCTCGCTTTGTGAAGATGAACGACAATTCGCTGTCGATTTCGAAGACAATGGAATTGGATTCCGGCGAATATACGTGTGTGGCACGCACTCAGCTGGACGAGGCATCGGCCAAGGCCAATCTGATAGTCCAGGATGTACCCAATGAGCCCCTATTGACTGGCATCGTTTGCCAGGCCGATAAGGCAGAGATCTCATGGAGGCCGCAAGGCGACAATCGCTCCCCCATCTTATATTTCACCATCCAGTACAATACCTCGTTCACGCCCGCCTCTTGGGATACCGCCTATGAGAAGGTGCCCAATGCGGACTCCTCGTTTGTGGTTCAGATGTCCCCATGGGCCAATTACACTTTCCGTGTGATCGCGTTCAACAAGATTGGGCCGTCGAAACCATCGGAACACAGCAAGGTTTGTACCACACAACCGGATTTGCCGTTCAAGAATCCGGATAACGTTGTCGGTCAGGGCACTGAGCCAAACAATTTGGTCATCTCTTGGACAGCGATGCCAGAGATCGAGCACAATGCACCCAATTTCCAATACCGTGTCAGCTGGAAGCGGAAAATTCCCGCCGCCTCCTGGGAAAACAAAAACATCTTCGATTGGCGTCAAAATAATTTAGTGATTCCCGACCAGCCGACCTTTGTTGAATATCTGATCAAGGTGGTTGCCATCAATATGAACGGCGAATCGAATGTGGCCGCCGAGGAGGTAATTGGCTACTCTGGCGAGGATCGTCCCCTCGAGGCGCCCACAAACTTCAGCATGAAGCAGATAACCGGCGCTACGGCCGCGTTTTTAACCTGGAACAACGTCAGCGTGGAATCGGTTCGCGGTCATTTCAAGGGCTATAAGGTGCAAACGTGGACCGACAAGGACGGGGAGGAGGGACTGCGTGAGACCCACACAAACAGCAATGAGGCGCTCGTCTCACAGTTCAAGCCCGACTCCAAGAACTATGCCCGCGTCCTTGCCTACAATGGCCGATTCAATGGACCGCCCAGCGCTGTCATCGACTTCGATATGCCCGAGGGTGTGCCATCCGCAGTGGAGTCACTGGAGGCCTACCCCCTGGGCTCCTCCGCCTTTTGGCTGACCTGGAAGAAACCGCTTAATCCCAACGGCAAGCTAACAGGTTACAAAATCTATTACGAGGTCGTCCGTGGCAGCTATGTGGGCGAGCGTCACGAATACGAACCCCATATCACGGATCCCCGCATCACACGGATGAAAATGGCCGGACTCGAGGTGAAGACCAAGTATCGCATCACAATCACGGCCACAACCAAAATGGGCGAAGGCAACGAGTAAGTGACAACCTAAACCATTGCCAAACAAGCTAATTCTTTACCCCTCCCCTCTCCTCTTTTCAATGTCAGGCTCTTTGTCGAGAAGTTCACGTTGGGCGATGAGGTGGAGCCTCCATCCACGCCCTCCCTAACATGGGAGCCATTGCAGTCCCAAAATGGTCAGCCGGCCTATCGTATCAACTGGGTGCCCAGCACTGACGGTCGTTCGGGCTCACATTTCTTCACCAAGTACAGGTGCGTGAGCTACCAGTCACTGCGAACAAGTTCCGTTCATCTGTTCATCTGTTGTAACTGTTCAGCTGAACACGTTTAAATATGATTTGCTTCAAGAGTCAAGCAATCAATGAACTAACGAGTTCATATGAAAATCATGCACGGAACTAGTTCGCAAACTAATAACTATTTGAACTAGCAAATTGAATAATCAATGGGAATGTGAATTTACAGAGTCAAGGGTGAAACGGAATGGACCACAAAGGATGCGGAAAAATCATTGGACTATCAGGACGTTGGCAGCCTGGAACCGGATACGGTTTACGAGTTCCGCGTGGTATCCGTTGATGGACACTATCATACGGAGAGCGCCACCATGGAGATTGATACGAACAGCGCGGAGGGGCCGATAATGGTGCGAAATGATAATCTGGCTAATGCCGGTTGGTTCATTGGCATGATGTTGGCATTGGCCATCATCATCATACTGTTCATCATCATTTGCATCATTCGTCGCAATCGCGGCGGCAAATACGATGTCCATGATCGAGAGCTGGCGAACGGCCGGCGCGATTATCCGGATGAGGGCGGCTTCCACGAGTACTCGCAACCGTAAGCGAAAATCAAATGCAATATTATCGAGAACATATGTATTTACCGTTACATTCATAGTTTGGACAACAAGAGCGCTGGTCGCCAATCCGTTAGTTCAGCGAATAAGCCCGGCGTGGAGAGCGACACCGACTCAATGGCCGAATACGGCGACGGCGATACAGGTGAGTGTTGCCAATTGTCGCAACTGTTTCAATTCCAAAGTGTTTCAATTCGCGCCACCCACGTGTCCCAGTCCATGTCTTTGTCTCGCCTTCATTTTCTCTCTTCAATTACAAGTTTTTTTACCGTACTTCTTTTTGTTTTTTTTTTTTTTTTTTTTTTTTGTTTTGTTTTCCTGTTACCCGTTTTTGTTTTGTTTTCAACTTTTTGTTTTTGATCATAATGATGCTGATGGTGAATGATAAATGATGATCATGATGATGATGATGATGATGATGGTGATGATAATAATGATGGTGATGATGATGATGATGATGATGATGATGATGATGATGATGATGATGATGGTGATGGTGATTCGCAGCTGTGACCACAGCCGCCGGCCATGCCGCAACCGCTGCGCGCAAAGTGGGCATCAAGCAGCCAACGACTGAGCCGCAGTTGCAGCAACAACAGCAGCAGCAACAGTTGCACCAGCAGCAGCAACAGCAGCAGCAGCAGCAGCAGCAGTCATCGCCGCCACCTTACGACAACGCGATCCGCCAACAATTTCATTCAGCCTAGTTCCACAAACATCCTTCAAATATGTTAACACTTGCACACACACCTACACACACACACACACACACACACCTACACACACACACACACACACAGCTGCAATTGTGAACAGCGACGGTGGCGGCGTTGACCCTTAACTTTCTTCAGCCATTTTGTTCAGGTAGCGCCCCCACTCACCCCCACCCCTTACTTTGCCCGCCATTTTGTTTTTGGCGTTTATTTTGCTATTCAATTGCAATTTTGTATTATTAATTATTTTTTTTAGCTGGCTTTTTGGCTGGCTTTTTGGCTCGCGCTTCGCTTCAAAGTTTTGTCATACAAACCACGCCCCCTGGCCCGCGCTCCGCCCCTTTTTTGCACGCGCCTTTCTTCGCTCTGCGCTAGACTAACTGCAGACTGTGAATATATTATATATATATATATATATATGTATATGCATATATCATATATTACTTTTTATATATACTATATATATATATAGCATGTCAGTCAGGATCATCCATCACAACAACTTGAGAGAAATGTCTGTGACAGAAGTTGAACGAAAAATCTTTCATTTTTTTGAGTTAAAACTTCGAATTTACTTTAAGCTCACATTTGAAATTCAATTCTATTCTTTGTTTTTGTTTTTAAAGAAATGAAAATTATTTGTAAAGCTTTAAAATCAAGCAAAGTTCTAATTACACAAGCTTTTAAAAATATCCTTGAATAATTCATAAATTACGTTCATCTGTAGTTATGCAGAAAGAATTTCGAAATTCTCAGATCTAATTTTTTAGATCAACTTTCATAGGCTTTAAACCAGATCGATTTTTACATGAGCTTCTTATGTCGAAACAGTTAAGAGATTTTCTTATGGCAATTGCCTTCGAGTTCAAAAACTAAAGAACTTTTTCTTAATGGAAATTGCCTTTTGGTTAACAAATTATATTTTCAAGAACATCCTTTAAATTTGTATTTATATTATTTAATTTACCATATAGGTATAATTATATATAACATATTATATACATATTCAACATTTCCTTTTTTCCTTTTTTATTCTATAAAATAGTTGAAAATGTTAAGAGCTTTGCTTATAGAAATTGCATTAAAAAATCAATAAAAATGTATTTGCGAGAAAATCCTAAATAACTTATATATATTATATATATAGTACATATATGTACATATATATAGTATACATATGTATATGCAACAATTTGTATAGAAGAGAGATGGGAAAGACTTTTGGTTTGTGACACTGTGCGGATGATCCTTTAAACACATTTCTTTGTATGCGTGTATGTATGTGCTTTCCTTTGTATATGTATTGTATGTAAGAGGGCCAATTGACTCAATTTAATTGCTGTTAACTGTTATTTACTGTTTATATATATTTTCGATTGTGTTTCGTTATTGATTTTGTGTTTCGTTACATTTTTCATATTGTTTTTTCTTTTTTGTTATGCACAACCAATTTATTTACTTATTCGCATTATTTTTGTTTTCTTTTCTTCAAATTTGTTGCATTGTTTACTCTATAAAAAACAAAAAAATAATAAAAACAACAACAACAACAACAACACACGACACCTGCAAAACAACAAAAAAAAAACTATCAAATAAAATGAACTGTAAAACAATGAACTATAACGGAATATAGGCATGAATGAAGATGGTTCCTTTATTGGTCAATACGGACGCAAAGGACTTTGATTTAATTTGTAAGCAGATTCGAACCGAGCCCCCATCTACAACAACAACAAACAACAACAAACAACAACAAACAGCAACAACAACAACGCCCAAAACTTCAAAAATGAATATCAAAGTTTTTATAAGTTAATTTTTAGTGCGACGAGTTTCATTTTCCACATGAATGCGAATATTTTTTTATAAAATTACTAAAACTAGACATAAACAAAACAAAAACAAAAACAAAAACAAAACAAACATTAAAAATACTGCCAAGCAAAAAGGAGAAGAAACAAAGAAGAAAAAATGGAACAACAACGATGCAGCAAAAAGGCTATTTAAAAAAAAATAAAAAATAAATTAAAAACAACAAATACCGAAAGAAAGGAAGAAAAGAGAAAGAACACACACACAATCAAGGATTGCCGAGAGAAAATTTCCCAGCCCGATCCACAACAAAATTTCCCTTTCAAATAAAGCAGCTGCGTGTATTGTTTGCTCTCTTGCTCGCTCTCGCTCTCTATCTATCACACACAAACCCACACACTCACACACGCTGTACCGCTATATTGTACACTTAAAATCTATTCTCACCTTGTTTAATATGTAATGCATATATAATATATATATATATACATAAGTTTTAATTTAAAAATTAAAAAAAAAAAACGTAATGTAAATTTTCCGTTTTTTAGCTCCCTCTTTGAACAAAATTTGCCTATGTGTGTATTTTAATTAAATATATATATATCATATATATAGCATATAACATATGTCATATGTATATGTATATGTATATATATATATACATATATATATATATATATATTCAACGCTCTTTAGTTTTGTTTCATAATTTTAATTTTGTGTACTATGTATTTTAATGAAATATGTTTTAACTCTTTTTTTATTTTGTAAAATTTTTGCTTGAAAAAAGAAGAAAAATGTTGTAAACTGTAAATTTTGTAAACGGTTTGTTTTCTGCATTAAATGATAAACTAAAAATTAAAAAAAAAAAACAAAAACAAACAAAATGAGTTGAGAAAAATACATATTATGTTTTTTTTTTTTTGTGTGTAGTAGAGCTATTTAATATTAAAAAATATAAAACAATATAAACAAATATTGCATTTTTATATAAACTATCTTAGAATGGAGACAAACAACAATAAATTGAACAATAAAATGTAAAGTATAAATTTAAGAATCATCATTTTGTTATTTTCCATTTAGTATTAGAATCGTTTTTTCCAAGTATTTTTTTTTTCTAGTTAGAAACGATAAGGTATAAATTTCAATATATGGTATATCTTTATATAATGAGGATTTTAGGGAATTATCATAGTAAGAGCTCCTATTTATTAGTCTAATGTGTTTAACTTTTAGATCTGCAATGAAATTTGATAGTCAACAAGTTGAACACGAATGAACGTGATGAAAAAAGTAGCGTAAAGTAGTTTGTTGCGTAATCAATTGAAAAACGTAACGTTTAGGCTAAAACTCTTAATTTGAAGTACTTCATAAGAAAATAATGTTTGTGATTCTGCTCTATATCGCATGCATAAACCTAAATTGCAAATTTATTTTATTTGTGTAATCTTCTTTTTTTTTAACTGAAATTGATTTCAGTTTTAATTTGATTAAGAGATTTGTTTTTAGCTGTGAAAGCCGAGATTCAACTTTAGTTTTGTACCTGTTTGAGCGAAGGTAATGTCTATGAAGCATGCAGCTGGTGTATTGTAGCTTAGATACCCTGTAAACGTAGCTTAATGCCATTCACACGCAACATTAAACACAATCCGCATACAAAATAAATTCAACTAACCAAATCAAACCAAAATTTCAATAATAAACAAACAATAACAAATGAGAACCTGATATACATATGTATGTATGTATGTATGTATGTATATGTCTCTCTCCCTCTCACACACACACATTGGTGCCGGTTACGACTAATTCACACATATAAATAACTTACATATGAGTTGGTACTCAGCTGTTCGCTAACTGTTTCTCTCTCTTGCTCTCTCCAACGCAGGTCAGTTCACCGAGGATGGCTCCTTCATTGGCCAATATGTGCCTGGAAAGCTGCAGCCGCCGGTTAGTCCACAGCCGCTGAACAATTCTGCCGCAGCGCATCAGCAGCCGGTGGCTGGAGTCGGCGTCGGCGTCGGCGCTGGCGTCGCAGCTAATGCAGCAGGAGGCGCTGCTAATGCTGGCAGCAGCAGCAGCAATGGCGCTGGCGGCGGCGTCGGCGGTGTTGGAGGAGGCGGTGCGGCGAATTCAACTGCTGTCGCCACCTACGTCTAAGAGGCGTGGCAGGCAGCCCGCAAATTCGCTTTCAATTCGTGCATTCAAACAAAAACAAGTTTCTAAACTAATTCTCTGTGTGTATGTGCGTGTGCGTGTGCGTGTATGACTGTGTTTGCGTGTATGTGTGTCAACAAACCACAATTTAAATGCTTTAAATGTCTGCAAATGAACAAAAGAAAAACGATTAACGAAATTTCGAATAAAACGCTTTTTTTGCTTGAATGTGTTTTTTCTATTTGCAAAAAGTTTTAAAAGCAAAAAGAAAAACAATTACATACAAAAATAAATGCTTGCAAACTTTTGTAACTAACTTGAAAAATTTTGTATCCACATAAATCGGGAATAAACAGTTTTCGATTTTGAATTTTGTTAAAACCAAAACAAAAGAATGAATAATAATATTAAAATGAAATTGTTGCACATTTAAATTTGTGTCTATGTGTGTGTTTGATTAATTAATTAATTACATTTATATTTTTGCAATTTTTAAGCCATTTTCTTTGTCACTGAATATTAGAAAGAAAAAAAAACACTAAATGTAAAATTAAATGAAATGAAAACAGCTTTTATAATGTATTTCTATGCAAATAATCAAATATATACATATATATGTCTTTATATATATGTCTTCATCATTGCTTCAAAAAAAAAAAAGCTAAAACCAAAAAAAACTGCAAATTTTGTGCAACATACAAAAAATAAAGCTTCAGTTAATAAACGTACTAAAAATACATATATACAGCCCTCGCCACTTGATTAGAAACACTGTGCTTCAAGAATCTTTTATTATGAATCTCGTATATACATATATTTAAAAGCAGAACTGGACAATATGAAATACGAAACAAGGCTTTACAATTGTATAAAAAAGAAAATAATCAATCGATGTCTTAATACGTAATTAAATAAATAATTACTTAAGTAATTTAAACAGTTGCAAATATTAAACAAAGAAAATATTTTCTAAAATCTTAACTTTTAAAAAAAAAAATTGGTTTATATATTATTCCAAAATAATGGCGTTATTTGTTATACTTAAAACATTTTTTTGCCTAAATTTAAAAAATATATTTAACTAAAAACTTGAGTTTTTAATTTAAAAATTTTCAGTGCATTCAAAACATGAATAAATTACTAAAAATGTAAGAAATTGAATGAAAGTTTTCGCACAGTGTACGTGTTTTTCGCACAGTGTATGTGTACGTTTATTAACCACTGGGCCAAGCAAACAAACTATTTATGCAACTTTTTTGTACATTTACAACAAGAAAATGTGTTCAACAATTCGATAGACATGAAAACGAGGTAGAACTCGATATCGAACTTGATATCGATATCGATTTCGAATACTTTGTTCATTTTGCAAATGTTATCTCTAAATGTACTGAATAAAAAGGAAAATTTTGATGAACTTAAACTTTGCAGCACTTTGTAAAAGATCAAAAAAAAGAAAGAAAAAAAAACACAAAGCAAAAACAAAACTAAAAATAAATACTTTACAAATATTAAAAAAAAAACTAACTGTATACCAGGAAACAAAATGTAATGGAAAATAATTAAAAATGTATGCTACTTTTTTTTCCATATAAAATGTATTTAAAAAAATATTATAATTATATATTTAAGTTTACTGATGAATTGATTTTTGTAAAACGTCCATAGCATAATTAAATTGTGTAATATTTGTACCGTTAGTTAACCCTATGTTTACCGTACACTCTGCTTTCTAACCAGAAAAAATAACTGTTTAAGTAATCCAATTAGTTAATTCAAAGATCGAAACTGCCATTCAAATAGGTTTTTTATATAGCTATCTCCCTCTGATTCTCTCTGTCTATATGTACATATATACATTTATGTATATATATGTATATATATAATATTGATCAGTAGCAAACAGTTTTTGTTCATAATTTAGTTTAAAAAAGTTTCATGTATTTATTTCAATAAAATAAAAATCAAATGCAAAACAAAAACAATTTCTTAAACATTTTATATATTGTATAATATATACATATTATATACAATATAGAAAACTATGCAAAGAAAAATGAGAATTGAGTCACTTCGCTTAACGAACTTGACTTGATTTATATATAGGATATAGATATATATCGATATGTATGTATCTATATAGAGTTAGAGCCAATAAACCCTGCTTTATTTGCTTTATATATATATATCGTATTATCTGGCTTAAAGCTTCGGATTCAGGGTCGCTTAGTCAAATTTTTGAATTAGATTAAAAATAAGAAAGAAAAGTAAAAAAAAAAAAACAAATTAATTTTTTATTAAACACTGCGCAAAATTTTGTTGTCCTTTGAATTAGCTTGTGAAACAATTTGTGTGTGTTAATGAATATGAAATACAACTAAACAAAAAAAAAAAGGAAGAAAGAAAGGAGAAGAAAGGTAAACAAAGAAGAGACCAAAAATATAAATCATAATTAAAACCCACAAAAAGATTAATTCATAGAACGCCTGTAACACCTGCATTATCACGCATATCCCAACGATCGAGATGGAAGTGAGGAAAATTGAAAAAAATGTTTTTTTTTAGGGTGGAGGAGGAAAAGTTGAATTGAAAAAAAATGGGAATAGATTCTAAAAGTTGGAATATTGCAAATCCATAAAATATAAAAACGTAATTCGCAAGAATATTTATACGATATATCTATATATATAGATATATATATATATAAACATATACATATATATATATTCATGAGAAACCGATATATATAATATATATATATATATATATATATATATATATATATATATCATTTATAGATTATGAGATCAGATCCGAAGTATATATATATATGTGGGCAGATATACAAGATTTTTCATAGATATTGTGATTTCATAAGCTAAAAATAAAAAATAGTCAATATTAAATCGAAAGCAGAAAACAAAATATTTCAAAAATAATGTGAAGAAAGGATATATATATATAAATACATATACATATATGTATATCGGTAAAGCCGATTCCAGAACTTGTTCTTTTCAAATCTGAATCTAAAGGTAAAAACTTAAAAGTAAACAAGAAAATAATTCAAAAACTTTATATTTAAAAAAATAAAAAACAATTGCACTGCCTGTCGGGCTCTATTTATTTATATGCATTGAAGAGGAACTAATAATAAAGTTAATAAAGATATAGCCCGACATTTAATGCGTTTGTATATTTTTTTCTAATTTATACTGCGAAATGTTTTACAACTTGTAACTATAAATATATATACATAAATATATATCTCTATATATATGTATACTTACTTATGCAAAATATTTATGCCCAATATGCAATTTGAATAAATGCAAAAATCTATTTCAACATTTACTAACCAAAAGGCCTAAATAACTGAAAAAAAAAAAAAACAAATTTAAAAAACAAATATGCGTAACATACCAAAAAAAAAAAAACTTTTTTAAACTGAGTTTTTAGCGAATCAATATTAACTTAAGTAACTAATTCGTATGTGTACATACTTGTACAACAACATTTGCAGCGAAATCTATAAATTGGTTTAAATGTATTCGAAGATATATCGAAAGTGTGGTTAAGGACAAACTGTAAGCTGTACAACTATAAAGAAATGCAAATAAACTAAAGAAAAATGTATGAGAAAAAGTAAATAAAAAACACTCTTTAAATTCATTTACATTTAACTTTCAAGCATTAGCAAATCAAATTCATCTAAGGGAAAATTTAAATATTTCAAGGCGACTCAATTCGAATGTCAGATGAAAATAACGTAACGGACAAATAAAGACGTAACCACCGAGCAGAGCAGAAAAAGCGCACGATTGACCTAACAGAAATCGATTAACCTTGAACCAATATTCACCACAAATATCGTAAGCGTTCAGATTAAAAAATACTTATATCGATATTTAAATAATAAAATATCGCTGCAACGTGTTAAAAATTCGAGAATGCTGCGCTTATCGATACATTTGCCATCCTTAGTTTCACGCATATCTCTGTTGAAATACAATTCGGTGCAACAATAACATAATAAACAGCAATTTAAGAACCTTAACAAAGCTCAAGCAGTACTATAACCATGGCGCTAGCCATTCCAAAACCTCAGTCCTTTATTGAGACGATAGTTGGCATACCCCCGCTTAAAAAGCTACGCCTGCAGGCAACGGCGCCGCCAGCCAGCAAACCAAAAGCAAAACCCGAACGGAAACTTCAGATATTGGGATTGCTTGATCCTTATTTACCGGCAACTAATGGCAGCAACAGCGTCATTGTGCCCGGCATAGGCACTGTGCCGGCCGCGAGCGTTGGAGCCACCAATACCTGCCAGACAAAGGAATTGCTGGAAGTGCTGGTTAAGATCACGGATGAGATTGTATACGAGAATGTGCAGATAGCAGAGCTGAAGGAGACGGCCACAAAGATCTTTCAGCTCTACCAGGTGCAGGAGCGAGACAGCGACACCTCAGTGCGTGTTAAATTGCTGGAACTATTTTCTGGACTAGGCTGCGAGTGCACAACGGAGGAGGGCATCATTTTCATTATCGACTACTTCATCTACCTACTGCGCAAGGAGACCTCACAGAAGGTGCTTGCCCAGGGCATGATGTGCTTGTTTCGCATCGGGCAGCAGCGCCGCCAAATGGTGCCGCTGGCGTACAACACGCAGGTGGCGCTTCTGGCCAAGGAGCTGCTCCGCAGTGGTTCGACGCACACGCAAAAGAATGCAATGTTGGTTATTGGACGCTTTGCCACCTGCCACGAGAGCGAGCGGCAGTACGTCTGGAAGTTGGCCTTCTACATTGATTCCCAGGACTCGGGTGTGCGTGCCCAGGCCCTCCATGCGCTGCTGACGCTGGGCGAGCGCGGCTCCCACTTGCCACCAGTTCTGTACAAGCGAGCCGTTGAAGCCATGAAGGATGATTACGAGTGCGTGCGCAAGGAGGCGCTGCGTCTGGTGCACATGCTTGGCAATCGCCATCCGGACTACATTATCAATGTGGAACGCCATCACGAGGACATACGCATGATCGATGCAGCCTTCAGCAAGGTGTGCGAGGCGCTCTGCGATCTCTCGCTGCAGATCCGCGTCCTGGCTGCCGAACTGCTCGGCAGCATGACGCAGGTGAGCAGCGAATTCCTTCACCAGACACTGGACAAAAAGCTGATGAGCAATTTGCGCCGTAAACGCAATGCCCACGAGCGTGGCGCTCATCTAGTGACCAGCGGTGAATGGTCATCGGGCAAGCGTTGGGCAGACGATGCACCCCAGGAGCATCTGGATGCGCGCAGCATATCCCTGATTGCCAGCGGCGCCTGCGGTGCTCTTGTGCACGGCCTGGAGGACGAGTTCTTGGAGGTGCGCACCGCTGCGGTTGGCTCCATGTGCAAGCTGGCCATGTCGCGTCCGGATTTCGCGGTCACCAGCTTAGATTTCCTCGTTGACATGTTCAACGATGAGATCGAGGATGTCCGCCTGAAGGCCATTTACAGCCTGACGGCCATTGCCCGTCACATAGTGCTGCGCGAGGATCAGCTAGAGATCATGCTCGGCTCTCTGGAGGATTACTCCGTTGACGTGCGAGAGGGTCTGCATCTGATGCTCGGCGCCTGTCGCGTCTCCACGCAGACCTGCCTCCTGATGGTCGTGCAAAAGCTGCTAGATGTGCTGGCCAAGTATCCACAGGATCGGCACTCCACGTACGCCTGCATGCGCAAAATTGGCCAGAAGCATCCACATTTAGTGATGGCCGTTACGGGTCATCTCCTCTACGTGCATCCGTTCTTCGAGACGCCGGAACGTGATGTCGAGGATCCGGCCTACCTCTGCGTTCTCATTCTGGTCTTCAATGCCGCCGAGCACCTGGTGCCCATCATCAGCCTTTTGCCTACGGCCACGCACAGACACTATGCATACCTGCGCGACTCCATGCCCAAGCTGGTGCCGCAGCTGCCCATCGAAGGCGCCTCCTCCTCATCGACAGCGAAGCGTGTCGAAGATGCTCTCCAGGCCGCCGGCAGCTCAGCGGAGTATCTGCAAATGATTCTCAATCACATTGGCGAGATATTCACGATGACCGACGACCGGATCGAATTGCTCAAAACGGCTCAATCGAATCTTCAGGTGAGTACCATACCCTAAACCATCATCAATCAAAATCCGATTGATTGATTGCTTTAAATATTTATTGATCTCTGTTATGGATATTTGTTTCAGCGCTTGGGCGCCATTGACTCGGATATGTATGGCACATCCAACTTCCTGGAGACCTTTCTCTCCGCCCAGATACAAATCGAGCAGATGCAAAGGTGCACCAGCACCCAGCGGAGTCGTGTGCCGCTCAAGGAGTCGCTGGCGGAGCTGATACGCAACTGCCTGAAATTGCAGCACACGTTCTCCGGACTAAACTACGGGGACATTCTGCAAGTAAAGCAGCTGAGATTGCGCGCGAGTGCTCTACACCTGGTGCTGGTGGTGCGGGACAGATCGCAGAGTGCGCTGGGTCCCTGCCAGATGCTGCTCCAGACGGCCGGCGACATAAGCGCTTTTATGCGGACTCGCGGCACCAGCAGCTCCTTTGGGGAGCAGAAGGATCTGGAGGTGGAGTCGAAACTGAAGCTTAAGCCTCCAATGGGTCAGCCCGAGCCGGACAGTTTTACCCGGTCGCTTCTGTCTAAGTTGGATGCGATCTCAGACCCAAAGCCGGGACGCGTGTTCCGAGAGATTTTGCCACTGGTGCAGCATGCGCCGCCTTTGGCTTTGCCGCCGGCCAATGAGAAAATCCGTCGTTGCATGGCCAACATTGTTGAACCGTGTCCGGTGCAGTCGCAGGACAACGTGATCAAAGTGACAGCCGGATTAATTGCCGCTGTGCCATTTGTGGCCGAGATTGACAACCTGCTGGAGTCACAGAAGGCGGATATGCGCATCAAGATCAAGTACCCCGACCAGCACATGCACACCGTAGTGCCCAAGATGACGGACTTCAAGCCCATCATGACGGAGCAGGGGGAGCATGAGACGAATGTGCGATTGCGTACAACGATCCTGCTTTCGCACAGCGTCTGGACAGAGGCCTCACTGGTGGAGATCCAACTGTGCCTGGCCGTTCGGCCCGGCAGCGAACTGGAGCTGTGCAAACCAGCGAAGGTGCTTTTTGCACCCAAGCCGGTGAGGCGAGGAATTTAGCTATCGAAAGCTATCGAGAAGATGAAGCGTGCGAGGAAAAGCGCCGTTAATCGCCGTAATCAAGTTAACTGACTGTGTATATACATAACCAATTACACAAATAGAAGCACACACACGAGTATATCATATGTTAATATATAAGTATATTAAATTATAATAAAAATGTCGCCTTAAATGTTTCAAATGATCAGTATATATTTTATGATGTAAGTCTATATGACAGCAAATTTGTAAAATAAACGAACAAAGCTTACGACATACGACAAATGCACTCCAAACCTTAGTATTGAAATTATTTTCCTAATGTTATGATATTAAATAGATTGCGCCACATGCAAGATTCGATATTTCAAAGGACTTGCATTCGGTTGTGTTAGCTTTTATTTGCACATCTCAAAGCGTTGGTAATATCGGCAATTAATCGATGTTGGCAGCCATTCAGTAATCAATCATTCGCCAATGCGTTATTGGTAGCTTTTAATTGCATACACTTAAATATTTACATAGCAATCTGCTAGTCCGCCAACGGAAATAGAAATTTTAATTGGTTGTTGGGTATCTATAAAAAAAAGCTAAGAAGTTTAATATAATAATATGATTATCGATACTATCGATACATAATTTGTCGACAAATACCAACCGTGTCGCGTAATCGTAGTGCGTAGTACGCGAGCAAAAGCTAACGCGAATAATTGAAAGCGGATAAGCAAAGCAAAGATAAGCTGAAACGTGCATTGCATATTACGAAATTGCAGCAGCCAGTTGAACAGTCTGCCTGCTTGCGATTTAAGAGAAAAAAATTATTTAAATCAAAGCAAAAGACTATATGTACACACATGTGCATATATAGAAATAGTGTATGTATGTGTATGAGTGCGACAGTATGCGTGAGCGAGTGTGCAGCTGAGTGTTTTTATTTCTTTCTTGCTTGTATAATTCATCCATCAGCTGCCTGCCGCGTTTGTCCAGCATCGACGATTCTCTATTTCGCGTAGGAAGTGCAAAAACAACAAAAATATAACATTTGTTGAAAATTTAAAAACGCATACATATCATACATGCATACACATGTATAAATCTATATACAAATGTATGCATGCGCATGTGAAAAGCGAATGAAAAGGGAAAGAAATATGTATGAGAAACGGAACGCAACAAAAAAAGAAAATAATGTTTAGTTCAAAATAATAATTATTACACATATACTGAGATGTAAATACTTGCTTAAATACTTGAACAAATGTATATGTGTGACTGCAAATGGGTGTTACTATGGCCAAGTGATTGTGTGTGTGAGTGAGTGGCTGTGTGTGTGCTTGAGCATGCAGAATCAGGTTGGCTGCAGTTGTTGTTGCCTGCCAAGTATATGCAAACATACATATACATATGCATATATATATCTTTATTTGTATAAGTTTATGTAAATTTATTCAGATATGTATATTGCGTTTTAAGCTGAATGTTTAAATGTTAAAATTGTGTTTGTATTTTGTATTTTTTGTTTCTGTTCTGTTCTGTTAATCGAAAATTTGATTGCCGTTTTGTGGGATGGTGTTGGCATGCGCGCTCTCTCGCGCGCCTGCTTTCGCTCTCGCTCCCGTTCCCGTTCCCGTTGTCGTTGCCGCTTCCATTACCGCTCTCGTTCCCGTTTCCACTAACACGTTATTAAAACTCAGCGGTCATTGTGAATGCGTCCCGCGTTTTGTTTTTGTTTTGCTGCTAAAACTATCCACTGTGAGAGCAAAAGGAGAAGCAGCACTAGTACTGGGACAACAACAACATCAATAGCAATAATAACAACAACAACAACATTGAAAAAAAAAAAATTCGATTTGGCAAAATGGCCAAGCAACAGTTGCAAACATAAATTTTGATGATGTAGCAGCACCAGCAGCAGCATTTGTATAAATTGTCAAATGAGTAATATTATAAAGTAAAACCGCTTAAAAGCAAACAAAAATAGTTATTGCCTTACATAGACAACAAATACATACCTAAGCTCATCTCAAATCAGTTGTATGTATGTTAATAAGTCAGTGCGCGCACTCGTTATTTGGATGAACATAAATCAAACGACAACAATTAAAGTAAAACCAAACAATTAAATTGCGTTAATTATTTTCGTTTAGTAGCTAAATTGAAGACAACCCGAATGCAAGCATCAGTAGCAGCGGCGGCAGCAGCAGCAGCAGCAACAAAAAACTGCAAAATCAGAAAAACCGAACAACAAGATTTGTAGCAACAACAACAACAGCAGCAGCAGCAGCAGCAAATACAACAACAACAACAACAACAAATACACCAACAACTAAAACAAATAACGGTTATTGCGAACCAAGGACAAGCAAAGATATACACAAAAAGTTACATACACACATATATATTTGTATATATATATATATAAAAATATATATATATATATATATATTATATATATTATATACATATATATATATTTGTATATATAGTGCGAGAGATATATATATAGATAGAAAGAGAGAGAGAGTAAGAGTGAGAGAGGGAGGGTAGAAAGGAAAACAATCGAACAGTAACAAGAAGAAATCATGGATCCTTACGATATGGAGGATGTTGTTGTTGAGCCACCGCCCGAACACGATGGAAATTCCCCATTAAAAGAGTGGCGCTTAAGGCTCCAGGCCGGGACATTGAGGCGGAAGCATTTCATCGACCATTTTATAAAGGAAGCGCCCAAATATTTTGAATTTCTAAATGAAATGGAAACAGGTGAGTCCATTTAACCTACATAACTGTATGCTGGTGTGTGCAACTGTGTGTGTGTGTGTGTGTGTGTGTGTGTGTGTGTAAGTGTGAGTGTGAGTGCATATTTATCTTTACATATTTTTACATTTAAGCCGTGCACTTGAATTCATTTTTGCCATTCGCTGTATTTTTCCCTCTCATTATCATTGTTTGTTGCATTATTATTATTTTTTATTTTTATTTTTCCTCTTATGCTATTTTATTTTGTATTGGATTTCCGCAATATGTGCGCTCAGTCGTTTTTCCTTTCATTGAACGCGAGCCGATTGCACGATTACACGATTTTTCTCTAGCGTCTCACCTGTCTTACCTGTCTCACCTTCTATGCAACAGCAACAAGAACAAAAACAAGAACAACAACAACTGTTACAACATCTACTTTTTAGCCTGGCCTAGCAACAATAACAAACTTGTTTTGTTTTGTTTTGTTTTGAGCCACATTCCGTTAGAAGTTAACATATTGTTCAATTTTACTTATTTATATATCTATGTATATATCAATACATGTATATTTATGTATATCTATATCTGACTCAGAGTCTGTTGGTGACTAAACTAACTGCACTGTTTCTTATCTTTCTTTAAACATTTCCATAAAATTTATATTTTTTATACCTCTTTTATAAAGAAGAATTCTTAACTTCAAGATATGTATATCCTTTGAATATCATCAAAACAATATCTAAATTTACCTGTTGTATAAATGTGTTAGTCTCGATCTTTATGTTCTGAGCCAAAGTATTACGTAGTTATCGTAAAACCCTAATTGGACTAAGCCCAATGTTTGACTCATTTAAATAAAAATGTGCCTTCCTTGCATTCCAATTAGATAAATTGGATTGTATTACTAACAACAGTTCTGTGTTTAATGATTGTGATTAGAAGTTTAAAAATACATTAATGATTGCGAATATCTAGCATTTAAATGTAAAATTAGACTTAAATGTTTAATTAATTATCCATTTATTGATTAATTGATCTTATTTATTGATTTTTTTTTTGCCGGAACTCATTTTGAAATGATTTTTTTTCTTTTTTTTTTTTTGTATTCCAAATGTAATAGAGGAGAAATTAATAACTTGGAAGTAGTGGAAAAAACTTAACTATTAAACACCTCCGTTTCTTTCATACTTTCCGTCATTCTCTGTCTTTCAATCTCTTGATACCTACCATTTGAATGTTGACTTTATGCATTCTTTAATACCCTGTACATAGTTTTTCAAACTTTTAAAATTTAAGAACTAAATAATAGATTTTGCAAAATATGAAGTTAATATATGTTGTTTTTTAAAGTTTTATATATTTTTGGATGAAACGCGTAAATAGAACCCCTTCCTGAATTTGCCTATGTATAAAAGTTACTTTTAAAATCAATTCGAGGCCAAATTGAATAGAACTCGACCCTTATATAAATTGTTCCAATTGTATTCGTTTTTCGCTCTATCCCTGTTGCACCCTTTCTTATTACAATTATCCTTTCCTCTTTGCAGTGAATAAGGATTGTAACTGCAGACCAATTTATAATGCAATTTCCAATTGGGATTCTAAAAATAGAACTTACAAAAAGAAAAACACGCATATGAATATTTGATTGTGTGTGTGCACACGCGTACAAAATTGTCTGCAACTGGCGCAAATTGCCATTGCCACGTGTCTAGCCAATGTGACCGTACATGTTCTTTAATACATTTTTGACCTTATATGTATATCATTTTTCCTATTCATATTTTTAAACGAAAATGGGAAGAAACACCATAAGGGGAGTGCAAGTCTCTACTTTGCTAACAATATACCCTACGTATTTTGCAAGAGTGTGCAGAGAATACCGTTATGATGATAAAGTGCTTTTAAGAAAGAATACAGAGAACGATAATTGTGAATTGCATTTTTCTACAAGGGAGAGCAGTAGAGAGAACTCTTACTTTTTTTAAGTTCGGTCAGGCTATTGCCTTATATTACAGAACGGACTTATTTAGCCTAGAAGTCAAAATTTCAGGTATTACTACGAACATTATTCCCGTATTTTATTTGTTGATTGTCATCGTCTTCGTCATCGTTTTCCATTTGGCAAATTGAGTCGCGACGATGTCGAGTGACGTGGCCAGCTCCTCAGTTCTCGGAAGCTTCTTTATTCGACTGACACATTTAGGCGATCGTAATACCCATTGGGTGCATAAATCAGGCAGAATTCTTTCGTTCTTGTGGTATACACCTTTAAACATTTTCGACGTTTTGTTTTTCCTTTTCTTTGGGTTTCAAGAAGAAAACAAAAGACAGAGAGAATATTTATGTGTTTATAATAAAGTTGTCAGCTGAAATGCATTTTGCCTAATGAGATTTATTTCAATTTTATTGCAATAAATGTTGAATTTCAAATAAACAAATCGGGGTTAGGTTCGGTACATCTAAATCGGTGAGGAACAATTGGAATGCGGAACGTTGTTTTGTTGTAAATGCACGAATTTTTTGTTGTGGCCGTGTCATGCGGAAACAGCTGAAGCGCAACTGGAACAAAGGAACGTCTGGAACACTCTTTTTGTTGCGCTTCTCTTCCGTCCGATAGCCAAGGCTGCAACGCCATAGGAATACGAATCAACAGCCCGGAGAATGTTCGAAAGGAACAACAGCAACAACAGCAAATACTACGGATTCTTGTCTATATTATATGCGCTTACAGTCACGGTCAAAATAAAAGTGCCACTGCATGTGGCCAGTGGCGAAGGATTTGTTTGCGGTCGCAGCGCAGCAGGCGTCAACGTCACCGACACCGCAATTCCCTAAGGCCAGTTATATGCATATACATATATATATATATATTTATGTATGTATGTATTAAATGCATATGCGTTTGACACTGATCGTGACTGCATATAGAGACAGAATGTGCACGTATGTATGTGCTGATAGCCTTTGGCGACGTCAGATGCGATTGCAGAGAAGCCGCGTTCTGTAGATTCTTTTGGTCTGCTCTTCTCTTCCCTTTGCCTCTCCCCTCTTCGCCGAAGCACTTCTCCTTTCCGATGCACTTCTATGCTCCACTTCTCTTCTGTGCTCTTTCCTTCTTCTTACCACTACTTCTCATTGCTCTCTCCCTCTCTCCACTTTTCTTTTCCTCTCTGCTTCTTCTCTCCTCTAGTCTGGCCAACACCTTTCTCAAATTCACTCGCGTTTTCTCTTTCTACTTCACTTCGCCCTCACCTTCACACTCCACTTTACCTATTCTCTCCCACTCTCACTTCCATTCTTCTCTCTTCTTTCCTCTCTACCCTGTTCTTTCCTCTACGTTTTTCGTCCGTCCAACTTGTCTTTTCTCTCTACTCTTTTAGTCCGTCCAACTTGTCTTTCCTCTCTACTCTCTTAGTCCGTCCAACTTGTCTCTCCCTTCCCTTTCTCTCTCCGCTGCACTCCACTTCACTTCTCTTCTAGTTCTCCACTCTCTCCGCTTCTTTAGCGCCCGCACTGAAGTGTGCGGCAACCCACTTTTCTTACTCTTGCACTTTCTTTCAGTTAACTCTCACATAATGGGACGACCTTGAACTGTATTTTTATTGGTTATCTACGTATGTGTTACGATTCGATTTCATTTTTGATTACCTCAAAACTGGTTTGCCGAAGGTTTCATTTATTCATTTGTGTTTGTTTTTGTTTTTGTATACTGTCAATAATATCTATGGTTTAGCTTTGGCTCGGAGTTTTGGATTACTCTGTCTGTGGTTGCGTTTACGGAATCATAAAAAAAGAAAAAAAAATTTAGCTTGCATGTGCATAGCGCTCGCTCCCTCTTTCTCTCTCTCTCTCTCTCTCTCTCTCTCTCTCTCTCGCATAGCTCGTTATTTAAGCGTCATTCATTAATTTGGTTTTTGATTTTCATTCTCTTTGTTTAACTTTTGCACAAATGTCAACTTTTTGTTTATTGCGCTGGTCACATTGAAAAACCAGTTTTCATGTTTTTCGTTTTTGTTATTGTTTTTTTTTTTTTGCATTCGAGCCAAAAAAAATAAATGAGCAAGCAAATTACTCATACGCCACCGTGGCTGCAGATGCGTTTTCCATAATTATTTATAATTAATTATTTTGGAACGAAAACATTTATTTACTTGCTATTATTTACAATTTGATGGATTCGTTGAACTCAGTTGATACGATCAAAAGTTCAAAGCATTTTTTATTGAGGTTTGATTCATTCAGTTCAAATATTTGATATGTTCTCTAGGAAAAGTTGTCAACTTTTATCTTATGACGTAATAGCTATATAAACCGGATCGAGATTTGCTTCAGCACTGAAAACATGCTTAGGAGAAAAGAAAAGATTATTATTTGTCGATTGCGCATGAGTAATACATTTATAAATGTACATTAATCTCTATCTCATGTAAATAATTTGTTTTAAAGAGCGTAAACTATATTATAAATATGTTTCTTATGAATCGTGAATTTTAATTTTCAAGTTCTGCGAAAATAAACGATATTTTTAATTAGATTTAGGATATGAGTCGATAGAACTTTTATTTAAATATTATTGGAGGGGGGTCTGATCTTTAGGTAAGGCAATAAAACGTATATTTATCTGCCTAGAACTCGAACTTGAACCAGAGCCAGTTAGACAAATCCTATGAAAAAGAATAAAGCATAAAGCATAAACAACTAAGCTTAAATTAAATAACTATAATAATACAAACAACTAACTTAATCATTGACTAACCAATATGTCGCTTCGTTCATTTCTCCATTTTTCCACTTGTCAATTTATCCATTTGCTTTTCATTTTGTTGTGCTTATTGTTTATTTATAATCTATTAGCTTGCTGTAATATAAATTTCTTCTTGCTTTTCTTAAATTTCTTTGATTATTTTTTGTGTGTTTGTTTCTTTCATTCTTCTTCTTTTCTCTTTTTATAGATGTAAATGCACCAACTTGTGAGTATTTGTACTTTGGACCTATTACTTCCCGCCCATCAGAAAAAATAAAAATAATACAAAAATAAATGAACTATAATATATAATATACTGACACTATTCATAAGTACATGTAGGGGTATCAGCAGACAGATCACCCAATCCCTTAAACTTAGACCTGGGCAACAGTCAGAACAACATAATAAAATGTTACAAAACTGAATCCTTAAATTAACCAACCAGCATATCCTTTCCTCAACCCATGAACTTATTCTCTTGCGAGCTAAGCAGACGAAGTGTATGAGTCGGATGAAGATAGCTCCATGTACTCTGAATATATGCCCCTCGAAGATCAAGTCCAACTGACCGCCAAGGCTACCAAGCTACTGCAAGAGATCAAGCGCTTGCAGGAGTCAAAGCACGCCGTGACTTGCGGGTCCTGTAAGTTGAGAGCTCCACTAAAACTGGATCCAGTTCATCAAATGCCAGTTGCGAGTTGCGCGTTGCGAGTTGCGAGTTACGTGTTGCAAGCTGAAAGCTGAAAGCTGAACGTTGCAAGTTGAGCCGAGATATCGCTGTAGTTGTAGTCGCTTTTTAGTTATATTTATCTACTTTAATATAGATCGTGTGCTTAATTGTTACTAAGAGTCTGCTCTTTCCCTCGACTTTGTTACAGTGAAATGCATGTTCAAGGAGCAGGTGGCCAAAAAGGAGATCATCGATAAGGTCGTCGAGTTCATGCTGGGCGACAATCCGAAGACAGCGCTCGAGAAACTGCGGCTGGAGGGCAACACAGCCACCGTTTGCGGTAAGGTGTTCAAGAATGGAGAGCCCACCTACAGCTGCCGGGAATGTGGCGTCGATCCCACCTGTGTGCTGTGCGTCAATTGCTTTAAGCGTTCGGCGCATCGCTTTCACAGGTATAAAATGTCCAGCTCCGGCGGCGGTGGCTGTTGCGATTGCGGCGACGACGAGGCCTGGAAGCGTGATCAATACTGCGAACTCCATCTGGTTAGTAATCAAAGCTCTTATCTTAATCTCTTTATCTGCATCTCTAATGACAACATTGGCTTTGCAGGCGAACCGCAAGAATCCGCATGAGAGCAAAATCATAACCAGCGAAGTTCTGGAGCGTGTCGAGATTTGCTTCAGCGCCATTTTGTCATTTTGTGTTAACTTCCTGGAGATCGAGCCGAATGCCAGTCTACAGTGTCTGGACGGAGAGGTGGATGGTGCCAACTTTTGCACGGTCCTGTACAATGATGAGTCGCACACCTTCGATCAAGTTATAAACACGCTGACAAAGATCGCTAAGTGCCGTCACAGGGACGCCATGGAGATAGTGGCTGCGATCGATCGCGAAGGTCGGGCCGTTGTCAAGTGCGATACGTTTAAGGAATGCAACGACCTCAAGACGGCCATTGAGACCCAAAATATACCGCCCAGCGGTCTCCTGACCAATGCCCGTCACAGTCAATCGCTGCGCACCTCAGTGCTCAACATTAATTCGGTGGCGTGCCAGCAGTTTGCGCTTCAGTTGCTCAGCTGGTTCCAGGAATTTCTTGTCCGTCATTATCTGTTCCGTAAGACGTTCGCCACACTGGTGCAGCAGAAGAATGAGACCTTCTGCATTCGCCACATACTGGAGTACGATGTGAAGCTGTGGAAGACCGCACGCACATGCTGGCATCGATTGCTCATCTCCGGTATGCTCATGGAGTACGAGAATAAAATGGTGCTGGCCCAGGAGTTCTCGCGACGATATGCCACCATTGTCGAGGACTTTATTAGCGATGATCATGATCACTCCTTTTCGATTGTATCGCTCAGCGTACAGTTGTTCACTGTGCCGAGCATTGCTCACCATCTGATTGCCCACGAAGGCATCTTTGACAAGCTGCTCCATACGTTCTATCACGTTGCCATCGAGCAGTTCATCCACAATCGCACGCTTCACTTTAGCAAGAATATTGCCAGCATGGCGTTCTTCAAGCGTGCCAATTACATACTTTACGATCTGCGCTATCTGCTCAGCCTCAAGCCCGAGGTTCTTAGCAACGAATTGCGTAACGGTTTCCTCGAGGGTAAGCCATCATTTCTTTTCCTTTTCATTATCAAATTTCATTGCTTTGTCAATCTGTCTCTTTCCCTCTCTCACTTTAACACTTTTCCTCTCTCGTTCCAATTCGTGAACTAGCATGAATGCCGCCTTGTCTGATCTGTTAGTCAGCTTTTCTCTTAATCTTAATTTTTTAGTTAGTTTTAGTTAGTTTAATTAAACTTTGACTTTTCCCTAAGAGAGAGACTTATTATATTGTCTATTTAATCTTTCAATTCATTTTTCAACTGCGATCCATTTCGAATTCATATTTAGCAATTGTCAATTACATTTTCAATTCGATTAATTCATCTATCATCTAATTGAATTCAAACTAGTATACATACTCGATTTATCTGTATCTCAGATCTCCTACTAATTGTCTGCGTTCTATTTGTTCGTGTGCAGGCTGCAAGGCGCTGATGCGGGTGTTGAATGTGATGCAGGGCATGGAGTCGATAACGCGACAAATGGGCCAGCATATGGACTACGAGCCGGAGTGGGAGTGCGCCTTCAACCTGCACATCAAGCTCGCCTCGACCATATCGCAGGTGATTGAGTGGGCCGCCAGCGATGTGAAACTGCTCCGGAAGCTTTATAAAATGACGGTCCGTGCTCTGGTGAACAACAGTTTCATTGTGGGCAGCGAGAAGGTGGAGCCAAAGACCGTTGCTGGCCATGTGGCCAATTGCCTGATCTATGACGTGGCCTCGCGGCCGGTTTCAATACATTTGCCGCTCTCCCGGTTCTATGCCGGCATCTATCTGCATCTGGGTGCCCACGACATGACCTACGACATCCTGGTGGCCGAGGCAGAGGCGCTCAACATTAAGCTGACGGCACGGGAAATAATTGAGCCGGTGCTTTGCACACAGGCGATGATTGCCCAAGTGGCCGCTGGGATGTGGAGACGCAATGGCTATTCGCTCCTCCATCAGCTCTATTTCTATAGGAATGTGCGTTGCCGTGTGGAGATGTTGGACAGGGATATCGTTTGCCTGCAGATAGGCGCCTCCCTAATGGAGAGCAACGAGTTCCTAATACACTTGCTAAACAAGTTCAACATGATCGGCTGGGCTCAACCCAACTACGAGTCGGCCCTCGCCCAATCGCCGGTGGATGACGAGTTTATGCGCCAGCTCTCGATGACTGATGAGCTCCTCGAGCTGCTGATTGTTATAATTGGCGAGCGTTGGATGCCGGGTGTTTCGCTCGTCACCGAGGAGGATCGCCTGCGCAAGGAGATCATCCAGCTGCTCTGCACGAAATCCTACTCGCACTCGGAGCTATCGCGCGCCCTGCCCGACGGGAACAGCGGCAGCAACGACAGCATCATTGAGGATGTCATCAACACGGTGGCCGTCTTCAAGAAACCCGTCGGGGCCGACAGCAAGGGCGTCTATGAGTTGAAGGAGCCTCTCTACGAGGAGTTCAACGTTTACTTTTACCACTATACCAAGGAAGACAAATCCAAGGCCGAGGAGCTGCAGCGCGAGCGTCGCAAGCTCAAAAAGCAGCTCGTCTGCTGCCCGCCGCCAATGCTGCCGCAGCTTACGCCGGCATTCATGTAAGTGCTGACTCTGTCCATTCAAACTAGTATTCGAAGTGTTTCTAATGGTGTTCCATATTCGCCGCATTCCACAGCTCCATGGCCAACATCTTGCAGTGCAAAGTATTCTTCGTCATCATCACAATGGTCATTGTTCGAGCCCTTGATGCGCGGAGTCGTTCCTTCACCGAGAGTCACTTGCAAAAGGTAAGAGCTGGCAATGCAATTGCATCTGGGGGGAGAAGTCTGATCCAATCTTCTATGTCTTCTATTCTATTCATAGGTGCTGCATCTGATAGGCTTTGCCATACAGGAGGAGATCAGTGGGTATTACCCGTTCCTCACTTTCTATGAGCGCTCGCAGAAGTATGGCCTGCTCGAAAAACTGGAGGAGTTAGCAAAGTGTCCACGAGTAAGTGTTTAACATATTTGTGTGTTCACTGTACAGCGGATTTCAAAGTGTTTCCTTTCAGTTGGAGGCACATCGCGATTTTGTTTTGTGGATCATTAAACGTTACAAGGATCTGCAGGCCAAACAGGCGCCCAGCGTGAGCTCCTCCTCGTCGGCAGCTGCCAGCTCGAGCAGCGGCACCCAGCAGGAGCACCAGGGTGAGGATCAGTCGCTCACTTCCGAGCAGCACGCTCGTCCAGAGAAGGAGGCACGCTCCCGGCTAGCGGCTGAGCATCGCGCCAAGATTATGGCCCAGATGCAGAATGCCCAAAAGTCATTTATGAATTCGAATGCCGAAATGTTTGCCAATACCAGCGAGGAGGGCACCGAGGCCGCAACCCCGAAGCAAAGAGTCGATATGATGGAGTGGGATGATATACTAGAGCCCATCGAGGAGCAGGGCGCTGCCGCTTTGATGCCAGACCCAACCAAGGTTATATCCTGCCTTGGTGCACGACGCAGCGTCTACGAGGAGGCCAATGACGTCTTTAAGTGCATCCTCTGCTTCGAGGACTGCAGCATCAGCTGGAGTGGCCAGCCGCTGGTCAGCTCTGCCTTTGTGCAGACTTCGCGCGTCATTTACACATCGCCCATGCCGGAGGGACCCAAATCGGCGCTGCACGTGAGCTGCTGCGGACACGTGATGCACTACCACTGCTGGAAGGAGTACTACAGCAGCGAGGAGTCCAAGGAGCTGCGTCGGCCACATCGCAATCGGGCCTCGATCAACCAGGCGCAACAGAACGTCGAGTTCCATTGCCCCTACTGTCGCACTCTCAGCAATGCCGTGCTCCCAGTCAGCGAAGCGTTGTCTAAGTTTGCGCCACCATCGCCGCCGGACAGCGCCACCGCCGCCGCCGCCGCAGCCTCCGACACCGAGTCGGCTGAACACTATATGCCATTGGACAGCTTTGTGGAATTGATGCGAATGTACAGCAAGTTGCGATTGGAGGACAAAGAGAATGTCACCAAGAAGCTGAGCGAGACGAACATTATTAGCAACATGGCTCAGTTCGAGCGCAGCGCCCAGATTATAAAGACACCGGACTTGCACGTCAACTATACGGAGGTAATGGGCTCCTTCCATACGGCTCTGCGCAACGCTAGACAAAGCCAAGTGCAGAGTAATCCCTCAAAGGATTCGCCAAATGGCGAGAACGACTTGGACAATGTCTCTCTGCTGTGGGAAACCTGCTGCTATACGGTGCAGTCCCTCGAAATCTATTTGTACACCATACAGAAGCCCCTACATGCCGAACTACCGATGCGGCACCAGAGCTGCGTTAGCAATTTGGTGCGCGCCTGTGCTCTCTACTCATCCATATTGAAGGAGGCTCAAGTCCACAGCCAGAGCGTGCAGGGGGCCAAGCTCTACGAGACTATATTCAATCAGCAGGGTCCCAGCGTCCTCGAATGGGACTGCTTCCGGATGTTGGTGCAGCTCACCTTTACGGTGCCCAACTTTTTGATGGCCGGCGATGGTGAGTAGAATCCCAAATTATGGCATGCATATGTATATGTGGTGTGTTTTTCCATCATATAAAATTAGGTTTTTCTTTATTTTGGGTCAATGGGAAGAATTATCTAAAATCTGAAGTATGCAAAATATGCGTCTCTATGTCTCGGCTGTTTATATTAATTATGAATTTAATGGGCTCAGGGTATAGACAAATCATTCGATTTGATATATATCTTATATATATATATATATGTATGTATGTATACATGAGATTATCAAAACGAAGGCTGATTGTTAATAAGGTTTTATTTTTACCTGTTGCCTAACTGTCGAATCCAATCAATTCAGCCTAGTTAGAGGAAGACTTGTATGATACGGTCGGATATATCTCCAACGATAATGTTAGCTAATTTGTAAACGGTTTTCCACTTTCAGCTGACAAAAAGATGTTACCAAGCGGCAGCATGTTTGACTTTTACATGCTGCAGACATGTTTCCTGGCCAATTTGACAAAGGCAATCCTTTGCTTTGACTACGAGGAGGATCTAGGCCGTCTACCGGATAACGATGAGGAGGCGAAGCAGGCAGCGGCGTTGCAGTACGTGGAGCAGCTGCCATATAAGATAAGGCTCAACATGGCAGTTTTCTACCTTAAGCACAATATGGCAGCGCGCGTCCGTCAGCTGGAGCAGAAGGGAGAGCAGAGCGAGGACATTGAGGAAATGGAAATGGGAATGGGAATGGGAATGAGCGCGGAGGCGATAGCGCTATTGAACTCAACGAAGGCACCTTTGGCCCGATTGGTGGCATGTGTGAAGCGCAAGATGAGCTCCTTCCTTCGATGCGCCTGTCTCTTCTATCGATGCATCACCGATGTCGATTTTCCCGACTCGTTTCCCACTGACCAGCCGGATCGCTTTGGGCTGATGTGCCAGTACTTGGGCATGGAGCCACAGCTGGGCCAGTACTTTGACATGGAATCGGTGTACGCCCCCATAATGCAAAACTTTGCCACCCATCCGAATATACAGCGCGAGATCGACAGGCGCTACAACGTTAAGCGGGGGACGCCCGGCTCATCTACGGCGCAGTCGGAATCGCTATTGATAGTGCCATGCCAGCGACCTTTGCCAAAGCTGGTTCAGCTTTTCGATGACTACAGCGATCTAATCAACAGCGTCTCGGACATCTCGTGCCCCAACAACGAGCGCGAGGAAATGAAAACGCCGACCATGTGCTTAATATGCGGCGTCCTATTGTGCGGCCAATCGTTCTGCTGCCAGCCGGAGCTAGGCGAGAAGCAGGTGGGCGCCTGTACGCATCATGCACATGACTGCGGGGCCGAGGTGGGCATCTTTTTGCGCATACGGGACTGCCAGGTGGTCTACCTGGGACGAGGCAAGGGCTGCTTTGTGCAGCCGCCATATCTGGATGAGTACGGGGAAACGGATCAGGGGCTGAGGCGCGGCAATCCGCTTCGATTGTGCAAGGCTGCCTACGATCGCATCTTTCTGCAGTGGCTGGGGCACAATCTGCACGAGGAGATCGCGCGTCTGAACGAGAACGCAAGTGTCGCTGTAACGCAGTGGCATCACATGTAGTCCGCATGCTCCCGAGTTCCAATATAATGCAAACAGCTATAATACTATCGATAGCAGTTGCTCTAGCGTTAACGATAATGATAACGATAACGATAACCGCTAACGATAACGTAACGTAACGTAACGTAACGTAATATAACGTAACGTAACGATAACTATAACGATAACGATAACGATAGCATTGTCGTTAGCGATAGCGATAGCGATATCGACGATGACAAAAGGCAGCGACAGTCAATGTGATTATTATATACTAAAATTAGGAGAGCATATTTATACGTCTAAGCATTTTACTACTCTTATCTCCACCCCCCCAACACCAACCCCAACCCCAACCCACCCCCCACCTCCTCGCTGTGGTGCGCGTCACACGCAATCACAGTTACCCGCAAGACCACAACAACACAACCACAATCGCAGCCACACAACAACAATAACAATAACAACAACAACGATAACAATAACACACAACAATAACACATACACACACACGCACACATAGAAAAGTCACACAGCACACCAAAATCGGAGCTCAAGCATCCATCGATAACCCCGAATCCTTGAATCCTTGAATCCGTTAATCCGTGAAATCTCTATCAAATATTTTGTTGCGTCTTTGGTTGTTGTTTTTTCTATAAATATAAATATGTATAGATATATATATGTATGTATGTATATGATATATGTATATATTTATATACACATGTGTATATACATATATGTGTATGTATGTCTATATAAATATATATATTTATATATAATACCGTATATATTTATATATAAAACCATATACAATTACTTCTTCTTCAACTATCACTTTCTCTCTCACATTTTTTTTGTTTTTTTTTTTTAACTAGAGCAAAAAAGAAAAAATAACTTGTTGATAATTTGATTAGCAGCCGGAACGATGGAACGATGGAACACGATTGTTGCGCCCCTAGTTATTATTATATATTATATTTAATACTAAATAGTTATAAAGCCTCCCCACAGGCAGCAGCTAAATCTTAAACAAAATAAATAACAAAAACAAAAATAAATAATAAAATAAAAAAGAAATGAGAAAACAAACAAAAGATCCACCGTCCCCCACGAAAAAGAAAGAAAAGAAAAACGAAAGATGCGAACTATCTGAATTATCCTGCTTTGAAAACAAACAAACAAAAAAAAAGACAAAAAAAAAAAAAACGCTTATTTGTTTGTTAGTTGTTCATTGCAATTATTTGTTGTTTGTTTTTGTTTTCTTTTATAGTTTTCCTCGAGATTTTTCATTCTTGTATATAGAACCTGTCATTTGTAATCTATATATAAAAAAAAAAAAAACAAAAACAAAAACAATGTAAACTGTAATCTATAATCTATATAATCTACAGCCTTTGCCTTTGCTTAGCTCAATCTGAACAATCTTTATTTCTTCTGCATGAGTGGGCAGTTTTTTTTTAGTTAGTTGGATGCTTCATATATATATAGAATATATATATATATATGCCTCGTTTTTGCACTTTGCAGTTTGTTTCTTTTTAATCGAAGATCGTGTCCTTTGTTTTGTATTTAATACACGCACACGCAGATATACACATATATACAGATATGTATACATATATATTCTTTATGTGTGCATATTTAAAGGTATCAGCGAGAGGCGTTCGACAAGTTTGCGATGGCAGCAATAAAGAAAAAAGAAAAAAGAAACAGCCGCAACTTTGAATCTGCAACTTAGCAAGAAGAAGCAGAACAACAACAACAACAACAAACAAACGAAGCGCATTCACAGCAAATAAAAAAATGTCGAGTCATGTTAACTTTATTAATAATATACCTATGTACAACTATATACATGTATCTATATATATATATAATATATATACATATATATACATATATATAAAAACAACATCACACACGTACATACACACACACCCACACACACACACACAAATTTCTTTTTATGTATTGTACAACAACAAAAGAAAACAAGTCCCAATGAATTCATGAATATTTGAATCTCAAAAACAAAAGAAAAATTCAAAATTAGTTGATTTAAAAAACAAACAACTACAACAACAACAAATAAATGCAGTTTGCAAAATTTTAGTGATATCAAAATTGTTGTCTTAAACTCCGGTTGAAAAATGGAAATAACATTTTGGACAGTGTTTTTCGTTCTATCGTAGCTTTACTGTTGTTTGGATCGTCAAGAGATGCAAATTGGTGGCCTTTAGGGTTATCTTTTCGACTGCTGAACCTCCGGGGCTGCTATTTTTAAAGACACACACGTGCACCGACAGTTCCGTATTCCTATCTAACCAAAAAGAGGAGAAAGAAGAAGTCTTCTGCTTACGGTTTTGATTATATGCTATTGATCACGAACATCTCTGTTGATAAGAATTTTAAAGCAATTTTGAAATTGTACGTAAATAGAAAGAGTAAAGATGTCATCAATTCCATTTGTAGCTCTTATCTAAACGGAAGAGGGAATTCAATTCAAACTCCCCCGAATTTAACCTCATTTTTGATATGGATTGATAAGCATTTTGGATAGATAACATATAATAGGAATTCTTTATTTCGGAAAGCAACTAAAAAGTACACCTTTTCGATAATCTTTCGATTTTAAATGTATATACATATATATGTAATGTGTGCGTGTGTGTGTGTGTGCATTTAAGTATATAAATTATAGAACTACGGACTATGTGGTAATTGATAACTGTTAATTTAGTCCCGCCCACTGCCTTCTGTTGCCACGCCCCCGTTTTGGCATTTTACAAACTAGTAAATACAAATTTGTATTCTGCGCAATTCTCTATAACTAGATCATATTGCTTCTTCTTCTCTATTTACAACTTTGGACTAGATGCTGTTTAGGAATATTTACAATGCTGCATAGACCAAGAGATACAAAACAAAAAAAAAAAAAAAAAAAAAAACAAACAAAAAAAATAGATGCAACTACGGAGAGAATGCGCTATAGGTAACAATACTCTAAAAACTTAAATCAATGTAAATACAACGCCGTTTGATTAGCCAATAGCCAGAAGCCGCCGATAGATGGCGCCAGCGTAGTAGATGGTTGAATGAAGTACAAGTCCCACATTTCTGGTCAAATTCAATGCCACAAGCGAAAAATCTCTTTGTTTCTCTCTCCTCAACATCTTTGTGGTCCTCCGTCTCCGTCTCCGTCTCCGACTCCGTCCAGCCAGCAGTTTCAGTTCCAGTTCAGATGTGGAGCGTGGCGCCTGGCATGGTGACGGTTATGGAACCGGAGCCGGAGCCCGTCGGCTGCGAGAGGCGACCATCCTTGGCGGATGGCGGCGACTGCAGATCCTTCCGCTGCTCGATGTCGATGACGACACAGTCGTAGGCCGGCGGGGGAAGATCACACTTGACCACGCTGTCGTAGCTGGGCGGCAAGGAGTCCACAATGCGTAGCACATCGTTCTGCGAGTTGATCTGCTGGGCGGTAAAAGGTGAGTATGTCGTATGGGCTTACGATATTCGTGTCCACTTACGTGATGCAGTGCGCCACTGCCGGTCCGGTTGCCGGCCTCGTCGATGGGCCCGGCCCAAATGCAGACGCCCATGCGATGGGTCACATAGCCACAGATGATGACGCTGATCACCAGCATCCCAATGCCGAGGGCAAACACCAGCCAACGGGACTCCGGGCTGTTGTGCATGTCGTGCAGATTCTTCTCCAGCTGCAGGGCGCACAGTATGAGCACCGGCACGGCGACCATTGCCACCAGCAGATCCACAATTGGCCTCTGATTACCCGGTCCGGCATTCAGCGGACTCCGTCCGCCGCCCGCCTGCTGCCCGCCGTGCTGCGAGTGGCTGCCAAAGTTCTGGCTGCTGCTGTTCGGCGTCAATGTGGAGCGAGCCACCACCGTATTGTGGTTCTGGAGCACCATCCTGTCAACTGGCGAGGGAGGAAAGCGAGTCACACATGAAAATCGATTCCAAAATACGTTAGACTGTGGCATGGTATATATGAATCATTTTTATATATGTATATATATGGTTTATATAGTTGGTATATATGTTTGGTTTATGTGGTCTATCCATGCAATGGATATCATAAGATCTACGAGCTATGCCCATAGTTCCACCCTAGGGGTTGTTTCCGATCCCAAACTCTGTTTGAAATGGTCTGGGGAGCATAACTAAGAGCTCAACTATGGAACTAGGGAACGATGAAAAACCGCGTCAGCAAACCAAATCTTTACAATTTTGTCGTTGGCTTCAACTGAGAATCTGAATAATGTTTTTCTAATATATAAAAGTACATATATTACATAACTTGATTAAATAGATAATGCCAATAAAATATTATAGGAAACTCTTAAATATTTAAAAACATCAAAAAAAAAATCATTGAAGATTTAAATATTTTTAAAAGCAAAACCAAAACAAAGTTTATTAAAAACTCTTTTAACTCTTAAGTTTTCTTAATTGAAAACATTTTTGAAGAACATTTAAAAATGTAGAATTTGGACTTCAATGCTATCAGAGACTCCATTCATGGATGGAGAGCCTTGCATATATTTACTTGAGTAAATAGAGTTCAAAAATGTAATTGTAATTGCATCTAGATAGGTATTAATTGAAAACACAATCGCATACCTGAGTTTGAAATCGTTGCTAAGCAAAAAGTTTCAGATGACGCGCATTTCGTTTCGATTTAGAATTGTTTTGGGCTGAGGCGCGGGTTTTATTGATATCAATTGAATATCTTCTGATTGTTTTATTTGCATATCATTCAATGTGAATTCAATATGGATAGTATCCAAGAGCATTCCCTATCGAAGGCAATCAATTGTCTATCGACTTGAAACTGTTTCAAATACAATTAATATATAGTTACGATCGTTCAGTTTATCTACAAGGGGTTGAACGAGAGAAAAATAATTAGTATTTATTAGGATTTCCGAAAGATTCTTTGAATTCTTTGATGATGTGGAGTGTAACCCATTACTAACGGGAAAACCGTCCACATTTTATATGCGAAATTCCAGATGGTTTCAGTTACTGGAAGCCGAGTTACGTAGGTCTGCAATTTTACGAAAGCTTGTGCGACCTTCAATAAAAGTGAAATGCACATAAAGTGGGGATATTTTGAGCAAGTCGAATGATAATCCGGAAAAAACCATCTGGATGTAATATCTAAAACTTCAGATAGTTTCACTCACTGGAATCCGAGTTACTTATCGTAATTACGACCTTCAATAACAATGCAATGCACATAGAGTGGGATATTTTAGATGTAGTCATCGATTCGACCATTAAAAACCTTGCTTTGATCGATTTCCAAGTATTAAGCGATCCATTTGCATACGTGAATTCTAGTCGGAGCTCGCTTTAAGACCTGCTGCAACACTCCCCAACAAAATATATAAATTAATATAATTTATATCCACAAAATACTTGTTTAAAAACTTGTTTCAATGTTTTTAAAAAGTTTTTTTGAATGTCAATAAAATTTGTAATTGACTGGAGTTTGCATTAAGTGCAGCTGCAACAGAAGGCATTCATGCAAGGGGTGGGGCTTGGATAGTTAGGGGGAGGGGTGAGGGGTGGGGGGAATCGTAGGTGTTTGATTTGAGCGAGAATTTGAATAAGTTCTATTGTTTGTTAAATGCAAAAGTGTTAAAGTTATAAAAATGTGGATATTAAGAAATCGACACACAGCTCGACACCTGCTAATAAGCACCTGCACTTACTGTGCAACACCAACAACAACAACAACAAGCATTGTAGTCTGCAATTGAAGCGAATGTTGCGAGTGGAAAAGCGGAAAAACTAAAATTTTAGTTTAAAAGCGTTAACCGAAAGAAAATGAAAACCCAAATTTTAAAGTTGCGTGTGAGCAATGCGAAAGAGAAAAGCGACAGCTGCTGCACTTCTCTTGATATTAATAACTGCTGCTGCTGTTGTTGTTGTTGTCGTTGTTGTTGTTGTTGTAATGTAAAGGTCTCATTTTGGACGCGTTCCACTTGGGCGAACCGGTTCGCACAGCCCACAACGATTCACAATTCACAATTCACAGTGATTCACAATGAACGATTCAATTTGCAGACCCTCCAGTCGAATTCTGCAAGCTGTTTGTCACTACATATGTACATATACATACATATATATATGAAAGCATGTTTACATAAATTTAAGTTAAATTATATATATATATACATATATATATATATATATAACTCTTTGAATTTGATGATATTTTTGGATTCGTTTGTCTTATGCAGTTGCCAAGCACAATCTGTTTATTAGCTTACAGGGTAACTAACAGTCAGGTAGTTCTGGGAGCCAACTGAATACATATGCCAATTTATCAAAGAGTAAGCTTTAACCATTTAATCAATCATTTATAATGTAAGTCGATTTACGGGATATCAATTGAGATATTGAATAAAAAATTATTAACAATTTGTAAGGGGTATCTTTTTTCCATATGATATTTTTAGGACCACCCTTCTGCCTGTTACATACTTTCTTACACAAGCATTATGCCCGACTTTTTTTTTTACGGCTTTGGGTTATAAAAGTAAATTTTTAAGCATCAGCACTAATTAACGTGGCATTTATTATCATCTTCATCATCATAATCATTATCATTATTAATGATTATTAATTATTATCATTATCATTTCAATTATTATTATCATAATCATTATCATTATTATTATTATTATTAAAATTAATTTTCAAATTTGTGTGGGAGCGCGTTTTTTTGTACGTGCGATTGATCTTTAAGTTAACCGTTAGATTCATTTTATTTTTATGTTGTTTTCTTGTCGCTAATGTTATTGTAATTGTTATAAGAAGAAGGCTGATAATTTAAGCTGCAAATCGAAGTGTTTTTAATTAGCACTCGCAAATGGAATCTTTTCACTTTTTCAATTCTATTCCAATTGTTGATTCCACATACATATGTATTTCTTATCTTTTCCATTACAGGGTGCTCGTGTAGTTCTCCAATTTGTTCACTCCAATTTGTTGAATCCCTTGTCTGCCGAATTCGAATATTCTAATTGCTTAGTCTGCAGACAAGGGCTTCAAATAAATCATAAACCATATCGAAAACCCTGTAGTCATATTATCTTTCCATTATCATTATTATTAATATTAGTATTACTATTATTACTATTATTACTATTGTTATTACTATTACTTATATTAACATATGTGTAGTTTTAAAGCCCTTATCAGTTGTGCTCTACCTTGAGCACCGCCACAGAATTCGGCGTATCTTAAAATGAGTTCGTTTCCATTTTGAAGGAAATAAGGGGGAGATGTATAAAGTATATTACTTATAAACGTACGTATACCAAAATGTAATGTAGTCAGGTATTTAAACGTGCGAGATATGCTCCCCTAACTAGAGGATGATATCGATTTAAGTGGATATCAGACAACCGAAAAAAGTGATCGACTATTGGAGTCGAACTCGATCTGCGTATGCCAGAGAAGGACTCACGTCCAAAAGTTCAACTCTTTGGCTCTTCTAGTTCTCGAGATCGAGCCATTCAAGCACACAGCTAAACGAACCGTCGGCCAGGCAAGGAAACTGCTTCGGGCCGCCGTCGATCGGATGCGATTCGACGAGTTGTTAAACTTGCCACCGGTTTAAACTAAAGCAAAGTGGCAGCTGGAATCTTGGTGGCAAGTGCCACTTCTTTCCGCTGTCCAAAGCATCGATGATAAAGCAGATGATTCTCGATTCCAAATGTATATACATAAGTGTATATGTATGTATGTGCGTATATTTATTGCACAAATATCGGCCAGAAATACATACAACAAATTGCACGTCGCAGCTGAAAGCGCGTGATTTCTTTATATTTTCTTCTTCTTGTTTGCAACTGCGCTTCGTTGATAAGCGGCAGGCAAGAATTTGCAGCAGATGAAGCGGCAGCTGCGCCAATCTCATTAATTACAATTATTGCAATGTACAAAGCTAATATTTGCTTGTAAAAGTGGGTGCAGATACGACCGACACACACACACGCACACACACACACACACACACACACACACACACACACACACACACACACCCACAACCACATACATGCATTGAGACAGAGATACAATATTTAAGATACAGATAAAATATCTCGCTGCGATGGCAACTGTAAATATTTATTCGCTGTCAATAACAGTTTCATTAGGCGCGGGGCAAGTCTCTTGACTGATAACACCAACAAAATAAACCCCCCTCCCCACCCCCTCACACCCTCACACCCTCACAGCCTCGCACCGTCTGGTTAACGGTGAACAGTCTGGGCAGATTGTTGACTCGCATCATCAAAAGCAACAACAACAACAACAACAACGAGAACAAAAACCTGATCAGCTGCAATCTTTGATTAATGTGCCTGTTCCGTGCAGTTTATGGCCAGGGAATCACCCCCACGGCCCTATCCCCACCCCCACCCCCACCCCCACCCCATCACCAACTCCTTCGCGTGCAGCTTGCACTTAATATTTTATTTATTTACACATTCACAAATTATTATAAACCGAGTTCAACTGATCGACTGACGCAATCGAAACTCTTTGCGCAGCCCTCGCATACACTCAGATAACGGGGCATATGCGCTGACTCACTGCGAATGCGATCCTCCGATTATCCGATTATCCGATTAGCTGACTTTATTTATTTGCATTTGGCTAACGGGACTCTCTAACGGTAATTATGAAGAAGAACGCCCATTGCGAAATTCGATGACTTTTGTCTGTGTTTACATTTCAAATGCAAATACATGTGTGTGTGTGTGTGTATGCGTGTGTTTGTGTGTGTGTGTGTGTGTGTTTGTGTGTGTGCGTGTGCTGCGGGTTAACTGGAGTAAACATTGGGTCGGACAGACATAACAATGCATTCGAACGGACTTTGCTCTGAGCCTTTTATTATATTCATTTTAATGTAAGCAAGCATGTTGCTCGACTAGCACATACCCTGCACCGCCCCGCGAGCAAAAAACAAAGGCAAAGACAAAGACGTTTACAAAGACTCCCACACACGCACGCACAGAGGAATAACGGTACCTCGAGTACTTAATGGACTCTGTTATGTCTCCAAATACTTCTTACATACGTTTTCAAAAAACCAATATACCCAGTTAAACTAGTTCAGCAAAGTGCCAACTGCTTTGCCTAAATTCATAAAAAAATTCATAAGGGTTACGGGTTATTCGCCTTAAAGTCTGGGGGAACAAAGAAAACATTCCATAGATAAGATGTTATCCTCTCTGAGTTCCAATTGTTGAGCTCGAAAATCTATTTTGTATGCATATTTGATATATTCATAGAGTTTTGACTTATTTTATGAGAAATGAACTTCTAAGCATTTCTCAAAACTGTCTCAAAATCGGAACCCTGGGTTCCAACTTAAGAGCAGAAGATTGATTGATTTGATATGAAGATCTTTTATATACATATAGTCAAGCACAAATCAATCAACCTTGTTTATATTTATGCGCTGTCTTTATTCCAGATGAAACCAATTCTCAGTTAAATGATATAAATATCAGCATTATTAACAATTATAATCTGTAGCTATGATCTGTATATCCACATTTCATTGGACACTTTTCATACAAATATATATATTTATATGTATATATATAGCTATTCGTGAGTCTATCTTGCATAATATAGTCGAGTGTATCGACTCGTACTACCCAGACGTGCCTAGACACCTATTTAAGTAGAACCCATTCAGTGCGCATTTTTGATGCACTGAAAATTCATTCATAAATTTCAGACATGAAAATAAAATCGCATCTTGCAGTCATTGACCAGCGATTTTTACTCAAATGCTGTATTTATATATATAGATGTATATATATATATATATATATATATATATATATATATATATGTTTATAATGGCCTGCAGTTGTTGTTTGTGTACTTTAAAGTGAACTGAAAACAAGGGCGGATGAAAAACTTCTTGGGCCTATCTCGAGACGCACTCATCAAAATGTCAGCTGAGAGACAAACAAGATCTTAACGAATTGTCTATAATAAAACTTGCTGGCGATATCTTAAAGTACATACACACCTAAACTTATACACTCTATATATATATATATATATATATATATATATTGTACTACTTCCACTCATTTAATTAGTAGCTCACATTTTGTGGCTTCACTTTTTTTCACTCGACATTTTTCACTCATTTTCCGCCTGAGAAAGCGATTCACTTTGGCCTAGAGCAGTGGTCTTGTTAATGGTCAAAAATCATGTCAACCTTTTTAAAACTTCTAGTCTTAAATAAATTTATATATCGCACACATATACATTTTTTTTTCGGAAATGAATTTCAATGCAATTTGGCTGGAGGTTCGGTTCTTCGACGAAGGTTTTCAACTTCCATAATCAGCAGTTTTATGGCATTTATATATTTATATATACGAAATTGTATTTTGAGAACATAAAGCCAAGCAGTTGAGTATTCACGACTACAAGATTCCCTCTGCTCAGCTATGAATAATTATAACTTAGTTAAGATAATCTATCGCATATAGATCATATATGATTTATATTCTAGTACTGAGTATAGTCTATTAAACTCCCTTTACACTCATTTGTAATTACAGGGTATACACAGCACAGAAGCGACTGTCGACCCTGAATTTGGAGGCTGTAAAGATTGCATATTTGCACTTTGTTTTCTGGCTTAAACCAACAAACAATGTGGCTACGGCAACGAGAGGAATTAGAGCTAGTAGGATATATATATGAATAGGGTATGCATATATGCATATATTCGCATACGTATACTTGTTGCTGATAACAGTTAGTGCTTCCGGCCAGATTCGTAGACCGTTGCAACCGATGACGTCCAAAGAATCGCAATTCAAATGCAAAAGCAAAACTAAGCGATAAGCAGATCCACAATATATATAACTATATATAATATACATGTATATTAAAAGTATACCTTCATTATAGGGGTATACGGGATATATCAACTGTTGCCAGCCGGCAGAAATATTTATGGCAGCAAAAGTTACAAACAAATTCCAAACAAAAGAACAAAAAAAACGCATTGCCAATAATTTAAAATTACGAATGTGAAGGGTCTTACGATTAATTTATATATCTGGATTTTAGGGTGTATCCAACAAAGAAGTCTTAACACGGTTACAAATCGAATAGTAATGGTAAATAAAAACGATATTCTAACACTTAAACTAAGATTAAAGAAGATCTAGAATATAGACACTAATAAGTCTATCTATGATCTGCAATATAGACACTATTAAGTCTATCTATGATCTGGAATATAGACACTATTTCCTCTATCTATGATCTAGAATATAGACAAAATCAAGTCGGAGATCTAGAATATAGACAAAATGAAGCCGATGTTTAAGATTCTTTTTCCTATATATATTGTCTGGCAGTTAGAAAACTAATGTTGACCGGCATTGCTCGGTCAAATGATTTACTGAAGATTCTTGGTGACGTTTCTCAACAGACACGAATTTCGATACCCTGTTTCTTTGCTAGATATGAAAGATTGTTGAAATAGTATCTGTCTGTGATATCTTTTTTATTTGAGTTCTAGGCGAGTCCGTGACTACATAAATTAATAAATAAAATGTATGTACATATGTATTCATATACGTATATTTATCTATGAAAAAAAAAACTGATATCTATGGGAAATAAGACAATTGCGTTTAATTGCGAGTCAACAAAAATAATCGATGCGAACCGAAATGAAAAGAGCTCGAATTTAGTTTTATTTAGATGTAACTGTAAACCACGTTTATAGCGTGCCATATGGGAGAAGCGCCAAGGGAGAAGCGGCTTGAACAGGGGATGGCGGGGGGGACAGCATTAATGCACTAATTGATCGCAGTGTCGATTAATTGTGAGGCTCATGAAATTTGTTCGCATTGTCGCATTTTGATTGACTAAATTATGAATTGTTTCAATAGAAATAAAGGGATGGGTGGGGAGGGGAGGGGAGGGGAGGATTGAATGGGGGTAGGGGATTGTAGCTAGTTAACTTGCTGTAAAAGTTTGGATGCTGTGCCGCTCTCAACTGGCTTCTCACAGTTCCTGTTTGGTCACGTAGTCATTCGACATTAATTCGAGCGCCGTCGTTCCATTTTCTTCTGCTCTGCGCACACTGTTCGCCAAGGGGAAGGCGAGTATATTGGCTTTTGCGCAAGGTCAATTACTTTTGTTGCTATTCCAAATATTTACGCTTGTCAGGTTAAAGCTTTATGCAGGGAGATGCGTGGCAACACGGTATATAACATATCTTGCACATTTCTGTAACAAGACTTACTTCTTCTGTACTAATGATATAGGTTATTATACAGCGGATATATGTATAAAGGGAAACAGAGTATCAGGCAGTCGGTTATCGTTGCTATTTGTATTACTTTTCTTGTTTCGCTAAGCATTTATTGTTGCTGTATTTGCCTGTTTCTTTTTTAGATCTGTACACATTTTGTATTTTCTGTTGTTGTTGTTGGTGTTGTTGTTTAGCTGGACTACGTAATATACGAATATACAAAAGCCAAAAGAATCTATATATAGCAATCAAAGGCAAAAAATGCTAATGTAGCTGCCAGAGATTTTTTTGTCTTTGTTTTTGGTTTTTTTTTTTATGTGTGTGATTTTTGTTTTTGTTTTTGTTTGCTATTATCACTGAATTGTATTTAAAAATTTGTATGTTTTCTTATTAATTGGATTTCTTATCGGAATGTTGCAAAGCTAATTTTAGTGTTTCATTTCGTATATTCCTCAATGTCAAAGGCTTTGAGAACTAACTTATGATGCTTATGATTTTGTCCCAGCTGTCAATACTCCAGCAAGCAGTGTGTTCTGTTTCCACTCGTTCCACTTTAGTTTATGCTTTGTTGTTGTTGCTTATCGCAGTGCCAAACACTGCTAAAATGTTTTACTTCCACTGCTGCTGCTGCTCTTGCTGACCCCTGACCATCCCCACCCCCCCCACTCCGCCCCCTCCTTAACCCATCAACCGTTAGCGCACATTGGGGAACTCTATTTATAGCGCATAGACACCATAGCAAAAGGCAACTGAAACATGTTTATGTTTTGCTAAATATGTTTTTGTTTTTTGCGTTGCGCTTTTTGTTTTTCACTTCTTCTTCCCCTTGCTACTTACTTGCAATTGTTGTGGTCTGGCTTTATATTTTGATTTATTTTTGTTCCTTTTGCTCCTACTGTAGTTCTCTTCGACTCTCGCTCGCTCTCTCTTTCTCTCTCTCACTTTCTAGCTTGCTCGCTCTCTCGTTTGCTGCTTTACTGTTGCTTTTACATTAGCTTTTCAAAGAACACCGTTAAACAAAAACAAAAAAATAACAAAAAAACACTCGAGAAAAATAAAAACAATCGATTGCGAAAACTGAAATTTTTCAAAGCAAAAAATATTGCACGCGCGTTATTTTGTTTTTATTTGTTTTTTTTTTTTTTTTAAATTTTTTATTTGATTGTTGTTGTTCTTTATTGGCGAAATGTTTTGATTATTTGTTGCGGTTGTATTTCAAAATGTTATTGTTTTGTTGTTGTTGTTGTTGTTGTTATAGCTGAGATCGAGATCGTTGGCACATATATTGAGCGGCAGCTTTTTTCGCCTTGTGGCAAGTTGAATGCACTTTCGGGCAGCCCGAATTCGATGGCGACGTATTCGACTATGCGGATGTGCAACCGTTCAAATTCTATCGGTGCTGGCTCTGCGTGTACTCGTATCGCTCCTGGCCGGGCCAGAGATTGTGATCCTCGCAGCCGCTCTCGAAGGCCTCACGCCTGTGCACCATCACAACTGTGGCCGCAAATGTGCTTAATAATGATGATGACGATGATGATGATGATGATGGTGACGATGCTGTTCTTCTTCTTCTTATTCCTGTTCTTGTTGGCTGTCTAACTTGGTCGCAAACTAACGACCGACTTTTCCTCAAGGCTGCTTCTGAGCCAAGTTCAAGTTGAATGCCAGCAACTGTTACCAGTTTTTAGCTGCCTATAAAGGATCTGAACTTTAGACCATGGACAGACGACTACGAAAACGGCACGACGTATACGTGATGGACCGGTCTTTCGAAGATGCGCTACATTTGTAGAACGATACCGACACGAAGACGCACTCTGTGTGATTGTTCGACTGTTACTCGAAACAGGCGAATAGCTTTCGAACTCGAAGAACTGCCGAACTGAACCGTTGGCGAGCAGCGAAGAGCAGCGACTGTTCAAACGAGTCGAATCGAGTCGAGACGCGCATTGTCGCTGCCGTTGCTGCTGCTGCTGCTGCCGTCGACGTCTGCGTTGACGTCGTTGTCTTTGTCGCTGACGTCGACGATCATCGAAGATGTCGCACAGTGGTTACTTTCTATCGAACTCAATTTGAAACTGAAGCAAAAGTAAACGATAGAAATGAAATTTACAAAAAAAAACTTTTGTAATTATGGATATAGATTAGTATATATATATAGAATTTAATACCTATGCATACAATTTATATTATCTGCTATCAAACGTATTGTTTTCTCAATTTATTCAATTTTTACCTCTCATCGATTTTGAAATTGATTAAATCAAAGTCAATTTCATTAAAAACTCGTACATTTGCAGTCATTCATAATTAATTGTAGACTCGAGCTGTGGTCCCAGGGTGCGCCGTCTTTGCAATCAGCTGATGACCGACTAACTGAATAGCTGTAATTCCTCTCGCGCTCTCGCTCTCTCTTTTGCGTGTCCTCTGAATCGATTATCTGTTGCGCGGTGCGTATTTTTGCTTGCGCTCTGCTGCTGCTCCCAGGATACGCACACATGCACACACATGCGTACACAAGCTTGTGTGTTGGTGCAGTTTTCACGCCTTATCTGATTGCTCGGTGACACAATAAGGTGATGATTTTGATAAGGATGATGATAAAATGGCAAAACATATTTGCTTTACGATCCGCACACTCTAAAATTCGTTACGGCAAATAAAGAAACAAGTTAAAAAGCTGCCGTCGGGTGAGCACGACTACGAGATACCTGAACACTAATAAATACAAAATACAACAAATTTTGATCTATTCACTATGCGTTAAATATGGAGAGATATATGTATGCATGTACATATGTATATATTCCAAAATTGAACAGGTTAAGGTATATACCTCACTATAACTGCAATAAAGGGGTATCAAAACAGACTATCAAATTGCGCACATTTTGCTAAATTTTAGACGTCAGGCTTATCAAATAATCAGAACTGGGAAATACCTAAGCCAATGTCTTTATCTAATGTATAAATCTAGACCTAATGTAAATATTATAAAATATCTCGTCTAAGGGTATAGAACCAGAAGCTTTGCTTTTGTACTGCAGCGCATAGCTCTAAGTATTAGTATTGCGCTACTTAGTGGTATGCAGCAATACTAATCCTTGTTTTGGTCATGATAATACTTTACCAGATAGTAAGCACACCGCGTGCCCAGAAATTCCATCAAATTCATCCCATTCTGATAACCGCAAATAATTTTGATAGTTCTACAGAACTGCGATAGACGAAAGGTAAATAAAAATAAAACAAAAATTTGTTTTCAAAAATGAGAAACAAATTCAGAAGCTGCAGTCGGCTGACCCCGACTTCGAGATACCCTTACATTAATATTTCATAAAATGAATTGAATGAAACATATATTCCAAATAATTTTAGGTACATTTTGATAACAGAAAATAAAATTTTTTTTAAAACAATACAAAAATCTTGGAAAAAAAAAAAATAATTTGTTTTTTAAGCTATATACTTTACCAATTTGTATGTTTTTTTTTAGCAGCTTTTAACAGCAAATTTTTAAGTGTACCTTAACTATCGGTATGACTGGATGCCTGTTTATTGTAAATCTAAATAATTTTATTTCTTGGATTCTGCGATCTAAGAACTAGGGAGTGTTATCTTTTAAGTCTACTTTTGTTATTATCTGCAGCTAGATCGACTATAATGTAGTAGAATTTGGAAAATAAATAAAATAAAAAATACAATTGTAGAAATCTAGAAAATTTTCATACACATGAGATTCTGTTTGAATTAATCATTAGTAGTAAAAACAAAGCGAGTTCTAAGGAAAAGTTGAAGATAAAAGAAATCCAAATACAGAGCATATTGTTAGATAAGGTAGAAGTGCGAAGAAGGAAAAAGTGCACTTCAAAAGGAAGTCATGGAATACCCTTACAATTATTACATTTTATATATTATATATGTATATATGTATATGTATGTATATATACACAACCTATATGTTCTAATCAGAATTGAGATTGCGTCAGTCGAATTTAAGTCATGTGATTAGAGAGCAAATCATCGAAAAGTTAAAAATAAGTATATATATATATACAATTGAGGATTCAAGTCGAATATTAAATACCCTGATTCAATTGCAATTGCATTTTTATCAAAATCTTTCATATTTCTCCGAAATACGATTTGATTAGGATTACGGATTGATCTACTAATTCGAACTAGTTAATCTTCAATGCTTGTTTCATGGTTCATAATGAATTTCAAGTTCTGGGTTCAAATCCCACATACGAAAAGGTTAAATCTGGCTTGATTACGATTTCATTGCCCGTTTCAAACTTTGAGGCATGCGTCATTGTCCCGTTACTTTCTAGAAGCGCAATGACTTTTTTGTTTAGATCAACGATTTCTACGTAACTCCATAGGATCGATCAGCCCCCAAGAAATAAAACCAAGTGATGTCAAAAAGCAAATTACATTTTTATGGATATTTTTTTTTTTTAATAGGGAAAACGTGATCGGAACCACTCTGGTGCCTCTTTTTCTATTTGCTTATTTGCAAAATGAATGTTGACAAAAATGGGAAAAAAAAGAATCTATTTGAAATGCTGGAAAAGAGCCGTAATTGCGGCTCATCCGATTCGTAGTGGGGGTCACGTCTGCGACCTTATCGGACCCACTTACCGGTCTATCTAGTTGGCTAGTTAGCTGGCTAAATTGGCTAACTGACTTTTGAGCCCTGCATCAATTAGATAACTTGCTTCGTTGGAGCCGTGCGCAGATAACAGGGCCAACATTCACGGCCACCGATAAGACGTTTCTACTTTATGGACCAAAACTGCGACGGGAAGTGCTTGGAAGCATCACTTCCAACGCTCCAGCGTCGTTATCACTGGGTATTAGCCTTATCTAAGTAGCCAGCTAGATATACAGCACAACCAGACGACAAAAGATGCTCACAAAAAATCCCCGTAGAAAAAACCACATGAAAAAATCACCTGGAAAACAACCGTCGCTAATTTAAGCGATTAAAGGGTATCTCATGAGTTTTGCATTCCAATCACTGTCAGCCCATTGGAAATGGGTGAACAGGATATGAGATTTGGGGTATATGCTCTTTTAAAAGCTATAGATCTCAGATGTAGCTACTTCTCTTAAGATGCATAGGTTTCAAAGCTCGAAAAAATATACCAAAGTTATAAAAAAAATCTATGGATTTTGAAAAAACAAACTATATGGATAAACTAGAATGTGGTGCAGTGTATCTGGCAGTCGATGACACCCGTCATCAGTCAAAGTATTCCTCCCGCCCATTTAAATACAAAGGTAGGTAATTTTTTGTTAGTAGTTGGCGACACAATTTCTTTTGTTTAAATTGTGTCATTATTTATTTAGTGTTTTGTTAAACAATTTACAATAAACACGACCCCTTGCATTTTTACCGTTATATTAGCTTCCCCTACAAGTCGCAATGCGATGCACGTAACCAAATCGAACAGATTCCAGATACTTTAAACTAGATTCTGGAAACTCTTTCGCTTGAATAAATGGAGAAGTTCAACGGGTTTGCTTACGACTGAGGGGAAGGGCTAGGAGTAGGGGTGATGGGGTTAAGGGGTTAGGGGGGTTATTATAATATATATTATAATATAGTATATGTTTCCATTTATTCATTTATTAGTTGCTGTTGCATTTGCATTTGGCATTTACGACAATTCTCTTATTTTTGGGGGTAAACAAAGGGTTAAGTAAATGTAGGAGAATCTATAATTTAAAAGTTAACAGAAAAATCGACTCAAATTTGTTTTTCATTACATTTCATTCAATTTTGTTTTCTTTGTTTAGTTTAGTTTAGTTTTTGTTAAGGTTCTCGGATATTTCGATATTTGGTTTATGTTTCATTCTCATATATATATATATATTTTTTTTTTGACTGAACGGTGGGCAATTGAGGAAACGAGAACACAAAATGTAAACAGTTTACCAACACTTGATTTTTTCTTTTCATTTTCATTTTCATTTTCTTTGAGAATGCAAATAAGCATAAATAACAACAAAAATAACACACACATCTAATATAATAAAAAGCCAATTCAGCAATTTGTAAACTTTTATATAGTTTGCTTATACTTTTACTTTTACTTTTACTTGACTCTTATTAGTCGCTATCTTTGTTAAATACGTTTGTATTTTCATAAATTTGTTCTGTTTTTTTTGTTTTTTGTTTTTTCTTTCGTATAAGTTGTTGAAAGTTGTTTTTGTTTTGTTTTTGTTTTTGTTTTTGCTTTAGTTTTTGATTTTGATTTAAATTTGACTACCGACACACAGAAAAACGCACATTGAGATTGCATTTGAATACAATATGTAGTAATTAATAATTATTCGGTTGCTTTCTTTGGTTTTGTATATGTTTAAAATTAGACACCGTTACACATTTACACAAACATACAATAAATACAATTACGCACACAAAGACATTTTTGGTTTTTCTTCTATCGAAGTTGCATTTAGCAGCCGACGCCTAAAAGTAGGCAACAATATTTTTTATTTGTATTAATATTCCCATTCTTCCGCTCCATTTCGCTTGTGCGTGTGTGTGTGTGTGTGTGTGTGTTGCAAATACTTGGTTTGCTTACAAGTCTAAATCTTATTGCTAGTACAATTTGTGCGGCTCGCTATGCCATATATATACATATATGTATATATATGTTTTATATATAATAAGTTCACATCATATATGTATGTATGCATGTGTGTGTATGTGTGCGCATAGGTGTTTCGGCTTAAAGGTTCCTCTTTAAAGCCATGCAATTGAGTAAAATGTTAGTTGTAGCTGCGCTACGTATGTGTGTGTGAGAGTGTGTGTGTACGCCGTTGTTTAGTTATGATGATTGTTTATCCCCATATCCTTTCCCCCCTCTCTCTTTCTTTCTCTCTCTCTCTCTCCCTTTAACTCTTTTTTATGTGCGTCTTCAGTCTAACAGTTTTTACTCTTTCTCTAACGTCTGTTTGTAAAGCTCATCTTAGTCAATTTACCGTTACTTGCGAAGTTTTTAACCCCACCCCCTCCTACTCCTCTCTACCTATCTTCTTCTCCCGTGTGTATTTAATGCTTGACAGCCGCCCTCTGCGCTGCTCATAGTTTGCACGTCTCAGCAACTGTTCGTCACACACACACACGCACGCACACACACACACACATGCATTTAAATATTTGCTTATATATAAGTATACGCTGTTAACTAACACATGCATAGACAGTTAGACCAACACACAACACATAAAATATGTGAATATATTTTTGTTTACGAATTCTTTCAAATTTTTGTATTTCTTGGATATGTGAATGCGAATGAGTGGGTGTGTGTGTGTGTCTGTGTGTGTGGGTGTGTGTGTGTGTGTGTGTAATGAGAAGCTAATGTGAACCACAGGTGAGTGGAACTGTGTGTAAATGAGGTCAACCAGAGACAGAGAGAGAGAGAGAGTGAGAGAGGGAGCGCGCAATTAGCGAGCAGTGAGAAGCGAGTAGAGGAGCACGCGTTGCGCGTTCATTCAATGATTTGCATTGATTGATTCGATTGTTCGTTTAGAGTTTTGTAACATGCTAATACAAGTGTTAGTATAAGTATTAGTATAAGTATAGGTATAAGCATAAGTATAAGTATAAGTATAGGTATAAGTTGTAAGTACGCGGTATGTACTCGTTTGTCAGAACTTTTCTTTTCGCTTTAGTTTTATTGTTTGCTTCCTTTTTTCTTATATTTTGTTTTCGCTAATTTCCTTAGTGATTATTTTGCATTAAATGTGTCTGTGTCTGTGTCTGCGTCTGTGTGTGTGTGTCAGTGTGTGTGTAAATTTCTTTTCTCTTCTTCTTTTACTAATTTCGGCTACATTTTGGCTATTGGATCGTTGCACTTGCTGCAACTCTCGCCGCTGCCTCCCAAATTCGTCAAGCTTCAAACTTGGCAGTTTAATCAGAGATGTTTCATTTTTCTTTAAATCGAATTGGATCCGAGAGAATGGGAAAGCAGACAGGTGATAGGCAGGTTATTATGTAATAGGTAACAACGTCTAATATACATCGAAGTATGCCTACAATATAACACGCACAATTTAATCCTGGCAAGGATTTGCACACAAAAACCGACTCAACCGGAGCCGAGGCCGAAGCCCGCGACAGCGAAATTAAGGATCGTGTCTCAACGTTTCACGCCGAACAGATTGGGTATGGACTTAACCTTCTTGCGGGAACAGTTCACGTAGTCCTTGTACATCTCGGAACGCAAGTAGCGCGAATACGAATCGCTCTTCATCAGGTGATAGACATGGGAGGCGGCCACATCGAAGCACCAGCGATTGGGCCCATTCGGCGAGTTGACCGCCTCGCGGGCCAGTTCCACGGACTTGGAGTCCACGTTGACCGGGCATGGTGCATCGGGTGCCAGAAACTCCTGCCAGACCTTTTGTATGGCCTCCTTGATTTCAGATTGTGGCAGCGCCTTCATCTCCTGCACCGATTCCCAGAATCTGGACATAAGCAAAGGTGGAACACGTTAATAACAATGACTACCGAAATTTGGCAAATTTTGCACTCACTTGAGGTTCTCCCCGCTGTATTCCTTCTCCAAGAACTTGGTGAACTGGTCGCGTCCAATGGGATCGTTAAGCAGCTCCCGCAGGCTGAACGCCCATCGCTTCACCCGACGCACAGGAACATCTTTGCTGTAGGAGACAGAGAGAGAGAGAGAGAGAGAGAGGGGGGAGAGGGAGGAAGTGTGCTGAATGTCCATTCTGTCCCGATTAGGTTGGCTCCATGCTTACCTATTTCTCTCAGTATCCCACATCTCGGTGCTGTCCGTTTGCCAGGGATTGGGCAGCTCCGGCGAGGTTAGAAAGTAGTCAAACTCATTGTACTGATCGTAGTAGGCGACCAAACTGTGGAAGGGATTAGGGAGACGGAAGGGTCATGTGTGAACATGGAGTATCGAATGGTTCTACTCACGCTTCGGCCGCCTTCGAGACTTTGATTGTGCGCCGCTCGAGCTTCTGCTTGCGGAGAGTAATGATGCGGGTCAGCTGCTCGACGGGATTCTTGGACACAGAGGCGCCAGCGGAGCCGGTTCCATGACTGGAGCCGCCGCGCCGGTACGCCTTCTTGATATCTATCTCGGTGGTATTCACACAGCCCGGCATCGGCCGATGCACATCCCAAAAGGCTCGCTCCTGCGAGTCGAGCACCTTCCGCTCCAGCTTGTCCCGCTTCTTGGCCACCTTGCTCTGTGACTCCGCCTGCCGGTTGCAAAGTTTAAGATGCCGATTCGTATTGCGATAGGCTTGAGAGGGATGAGACTCACCTGCATGAATATGAACTCCCATTTGCGGGAGAACATCTTTTGGAGCTTGGCCAGGTTCTCGGCCTCGTAGTCCGCCAGCTCCAAGCGGGTTTTGTTCTGCATCGTCCGCTTGCACAAGTAAACCGCATAGTCCGTGTTCTCCGGCTCCCAGCAGTTCGATGGCCAGAAATATGGCGTCTGAAATCTACAGCAACAAGTTACAGTTACCCCTTTTGTTCGATTAGCGTCGAAAAGTATGCACCGCCTTCTCACCTGTAGAAGGTGCCATCGTTCTTGACGGTCAGCGCGTGATCGTCAATGGGGAAAATGTAACCGTGCGAGCTCAGCAAATGGGCAAAGTGGAGCGCCTCGGTCACGTCCTCCACGTCAAAGTTCTTCAGGATCCAGGCGACGAGATCCGCTCCGGTGAACACCGACGGCACCTTGCTCATGAATGCCTTCACTGTGCGTACGGCCACGCCCCCCGACTCCGCCTGCATCTTCTCTATGATCGCCTCCATCTGAAATGTTCAACTTGGAATTAGTCCCATTTACATATATAGCATAGCTGTTGCTCTAATTCTCCCATGTGGCAAATTACTGCGCAGGGTATCTTCTAGTCGTCTACTTCCTACTTAAAATACACTAAACTAAGCTCTACAGGGTATCTGTCGGTCGGACACAACAGACTAGAGCAGTCTCGTAAGGGTTAAAAAGAAGCTCGAGAGTAAAAATAGGGCTCAAATGTGTTGAACAGGGTATCTTGTAGTCTCAAGCACCCGACTAACACCCGTTAGGTGGAAAGCATTTCTGAATTTGTAGATAATCAGTTATAGACCAATTTGTATAATCATATTCGACAAATCCTTCCATTTTGTTTGAGATAAAGCAAAACGAAACTCTAACCGAAAAGTTCAGTTTTATGGAATTACTGCAAGTAATAGTCTGATATAAGGTTTACTTTCAGACTTGGTTCTATCTAATTTATATGTTATTCGAGTCGCCTGTTGAGCGCTCAGTACAGTATAAAAATACCCTAGAAAAAGCAACAATTTAAGAAGAAGACGAGTGACAATATAAAAACGACCTCGAAAAGAACGAATTGAAAAATCGAATGCACGATTTTGGATTGGATTTGGAATATATATTCACATATTTCTGATTGTTAATACGCACTTTTTTATAGACGAGTATGTTGGGGGCATCTTCGTTCTTGCCGCCGCGTTGATGATGCGGCTGCTGGGGCACGGACGGCGCTGGCGGCGGCTGTGGCTGTGCCGACTGCGACTGCGACGGCGACGGCGACGGCGACTGCGACGGCGACTGCGAGGAGTGATGATGGTGATGATGATGATTGCTGCTGACGCTTAGCAAAGCGCTCGACTTGGGCGCAGCTGCGCTGCTGCCGCTGCCGCTGGCGCTGCTGCCACTGGCCGCTGTTGAATCGCGGATGCTGACCGTCTTGCTGGACACAGGAGGCGTGGCAGCGGCCACCGTGGTGGCACAGTTTGTGCTGCTGCTGCCACTGCTGCTGTTGCTGGCGCTTGCGCTGGTGCTGCTGCTGCTGGCCGTGGCGGCGCAGGTGGTGACTGCGCTGCTGCTAACTTCGCTGCTGCTGCTCGCATTGGCTTTTTCCACTTGAACAGGCTCTGCCGCTGCCGCTGCCTCTGCCTCTGCTTCTGCCTCAGTTGCAGCTGCAGCTGCAGCTGCAGTTGGAGTTACAGTTGCAGTTGCAGTTGTGGTTGCGGATATAGGATCAATGTTATCGCCATTTGGCGCTGGCGCTGGCGTCGACGCCGACGTCGACGTCGACGTTGACGCTGGACATTCACAATCTGTTGCTGATGTGGCTTCTGCTGCTGTCGCCGCAGGCGTCTCTGCTGGCAGCTCGGCTGGCGTCTCTGCCGGCGTCTCTGTTGGCGTCTCCGCTGGAGTCTTGGACGCGCTGTTCATGGCCAGCGCGTTGGTTGCTTGCGTGCTGCTCGGTGTTTTGTCCGCCTCCGAGTTCATTGTTACCATTATTGTACACCTGCCGCTTCTGGTACCTGTGCTCCTGTCTCCTGTCTGCTGTCTGCTGGCTATTTATAAGCGGGCCGCCCGGCAATCTGCGTTGCTATTTTGGCCCCGTTATGCCCGTTATGCTGATGTGTATCCTTTGGCTTGTGCGTTATCGACTCGTTCCGGGAGTGTCTGTGTGTGTGTTTGTGTGTGTGTGTGTGTGTTTGTGTGTGTGTGCGTGTGTGTGTGTGTGTGTGTGTACGCTATATACCGACAGCAGAAGGCAAAACGCTGCAGCACCCACTCGAGTGTGATTTCAACTGCGCTGACGTTCCGTCATTTATCCACCTCCATAGTTGTGCATCGCTCGCCGCATTTGTCTTCAGCTCCGCGTGGGCGCCACTTTTCCCCGTTAGCCTGTTTGCCTCTTTGCAACGTTTGCGCTTTTCGCTGCTGCTCGCAATCACAATTTTCGCTTGCATAAAAAAAGCGCAGCCAAAGCGCTTAACACACCCGCACGCACTCTCACTCGCACTCGCATATACATAGGCACACACACACGCACACAGCGACAGACGTGCGACGCACAGGCAGAGACTCGCACGGACGCTGGCAGACGTGCACGTACACGTACAAGCACACGCACACGCACACGTACACGTATGCGCACTCACACAGACGCAGTCGGGCCAGCAAGTGCGCAATTTTTGCTTTCAATTGCTTTTGCAATTAGTTATTTACAGTTGGACAGGCCCCAATTTGTAATCAATTTCAGTTTTGCTCCATTCGCTGTTCTCTGCTGCGGACTGCGGACTGCTGCTGTTGCTTTTGCTGCTGCTACTGATGCGGCGGCCACTGGCGCTGCTGCTGCTGTTGCTTGTGCTGCTGCTGCTGCTCTTCTTCTTGTTCTTCTTCTTCTTCCACTTGTGATTTGGCTTTAGCTGCTTCCTCTTTTCGGCGTTAGCCTGTAATCATTTTACGGCTCCTCGACGTAGGGCCGTGCGGTGGGCGGGGGGAGTGGCCAAAGTCAATTCAAGTGCCTCTGCTGCTGATTTTCGTGTGCGTCGTTCAACGTTCTCGTCGCGGCTTCGTGCCTTATTATGAGGCGCTTCCTGTAGTCGATTTGCTGTTGCAATCGATTTTTGTTTGCCCAACCTCCCACCCCCCGCCGCACACACACACACACACACACACACACACACCCACTCTCACACACACACACACACACACACACACATGAGCAATACGCGC
>JBAMCK010000068.1:0-136980 GCA_037075185.1 Drosophila pseudotalamancana | reverse complement strand
GTTTTATAGTTGGCCAACATTTTTATCGGCACTCATAAGGCTAACTTTTGTAACACTTTGTTACTGTATGCCAAATGTTGTGTGCACAGCAAAACTTTTTGTATACAACCATCTCTCTATTGACAACTGTCTCTTTTTCTCTCTCTTTAAAGCTTTCCTCAAGTGCAGCTCCTCTGCGCTGTGGCATTTCAATTAAACTGCACAACGTACGCAAAAGCCACCTCTCATTCAGATACTCCCCCACCTCCTCCATAAATTCAGATACTCACCGACTTCCTCCACACATTCAAATACTTTTCCCCTCCCCTACATTCTCTCCAGCTGCTCTTCCCCTTTCTCCAAATGTTGTGACTGTTGCATTTCGTGCAAATAATTGAAATACGCCCACACGATGAGAAAAAATGGAGCTTTGACAGTAGCTAAGAGGAAAAACTTTTACATTTTTTACCAAAAAAAAAAATATATATATACATATATACGTATGTATATATCATAGATGTTTGAAAATGTGACTTAAGCTTCGAGCTGCAGAGAAGAAAGACACTTGAAAATGTTATTTCGACAAAAAATCATGATAAAGCCCACACACACAGAAAGAAAAAGCGAGAAAGAGATAGTGCGAGTGAGACAGGTAAATAAATGTGTGATCTGAAATGGGAATAGGTTTTAAATTTTGCTTAAATGACTCAGTTTTGGTAAATAAACAAAAACAAACGAGGAAAAACACTTGAGGCACGTAATTGAACGCATGTCTTCATACACACATACACATACGTTATATATATACATATATTTATGTATATATGTATCTATAGTTCGGTATTATATATCAGCGCATTGGCATTAAAGTCAAGGAACTTTGAAGCTGCTTTGAGGTAGCTTTTACCACAAAATATTGCATGTCATGCCATATGAAAGACGAGTGTCCATAAAATCAAACGGAAAGAAAAAAAAAGAGAAATATGGGTATATGAAAAGCAATACAATGGACAATTATTTGCGGCTTTTTAAAGAACTGGCCAGACAGTGCAGTACAGTTAGAAAAGAGGAAGAGACTGCAAAAAAAGAAATTTAATACATATAATAAAAAATGGGAAAAAAACGAGTATAACTTTCAAATGTTAAATAAATCAAGAAAGGTTAAGGCTAAAAAAACAATTTATGCTTAAAATTTTATCTTCTATAACATTAGGTTGATCACATATTAAAACTAACACGAACATCATTTAAATGGCGCCCATGTTGTTTGCATAAACATGAGAGCTTTAAAAACAAGCAAGCTACAATAAAAAATTAGATAAAATACAAATAAAAATCGTATCTTAAGCCAAAAAAGCAGTCAAAAAGAATACCAAAAAGCTCAATGACACCTTTCAAATCCAGGTAAATAACTTGCAAGTACCCAGAAAAAAGTTAATCCCCAAAACAAAAAAAATACAATACAAAAAAAGAATACAATGCGAGAATCTCAGAAGAAGTTCCTCAAAGAAAAGCCACAAACCACGCAAAAACATATTCCAATATATTTATACCTGTACCTAACTTTGTAAATACCTGCGAGTAGGTGTTTTAGCTACCTGTGCCTGTCACCTGAACGCCCTCTAGCGTACAGTTTGACAAACACTTGCACACATACATACATTATGAATAATCACATAGCATTTCAATGTAAATCTGACAATCTGAAGAAAAAGTGCGGGCATCACAAAGTGGACAAACAGAAAAAAAGCTAAGTGGTTACTAGTGGAGAGTGGACTAAAAGATACCCTGCATTACACAATAATTATTCAATGGCATAGAAATATGAGAAATTATAATATAATATTATGATTTTCCTTTAAGTTTTGTGGTTAACCAACAAATTTATTTGAAATTTTAGCAATATAAAAAAAATATATACACATTTATAAGTTTCTTCCTTTTGTAGTTCACAAGAATATTTATGAGGTTATTCAAAACAAACCCAATATACTCAGCTTAACCAGTTTACAATTCAAGCGGGCTATAAAAAAAAGAGAGAAGCAAAAGAAATGTTGACATGCGCAAAACTTAAGGCTAGTATCTTAATTACGAAAAGTTTCCCCCACGTTCTGAAAAACATCGTGGGTACAGCTTCTCTTTATCCCTTCTTCTCCTCCTTCTAACACTTGACATATTATTATTTGAAATTCAGAAGCAGTTTAAAATAGCGGCACTTTTTGAGCACCTGGTAAAAATGTAGCTAAATTTATAAACCTAAAATTGTAATTTTAAAAGTTTTAGGTAATTTAGTTTATTAATTAGCCAAGATTCTATGTTTTACCTACTTAAGTTAAAATTTAATTTTATATTCTAGCAAGCACAAGTTTACATAAAAGTAAAAAATCTTTTAGCACGTGCGTTTATTTGTAATCGTGTTTTAATTTATGCAACGGAAAAGTTCGAGGAAGGTTGATTAATATGCCTACTATATTATTACATACAGAAGTTAGCGACAGTCAGTCGCATAATTGATTACAGGTAAAACATTTAAGCGGATCAATTTGTCTACCTGGATGTCAATTGATGCGGAAGTTTTGATTTGATTTGTTGCACTCCTTTAAAATGCACGCTTCAAAACTTAATTCAATTTTTAATGCGCACTCGAGCAGAAAATCTTGAGTTGCATTTTAATCAGCTCACAAGTTCAAGAACTTTTCAATGAAATATCTTTATATATAGATATATTTATATATCTAATAAAGCAGATGATAATACAAATAATCAATACATCAGTTTAGCTGTTCAAATATAAGCTCCTTTTACTATTATAATTAAGTATTCATGTAAGATCAGATTATGTAATGCTTCTGATTTATTAGTTAACTTAAAGCATAATTTACTCTAATATTATTCTCTAGTCCCCATTTTACTGTTCTGTTATTAAAAATGGAATGGAATGAAGAAATAATGTGTTTTTTCTCTACGCATGTTACCCTAGATATATATTCAATGCTTCAAGTCCATAGCTGTTATAGTTTGTGATATCGACGTGTTTATACAACCACACGGGAGACGGATATCAACTTAAACTTGGTATAACTCGGAAAAATATGGTCCGATTATAAAAAACTATACCATTTCGGATTCAGCAAACTCAGTAGTTAAGAATGGAATCATCAACTAAATACTTTAGAACCAAGCCTATTTTAACAAAAAGTGTGATGATACCCCTTGTCATTTTGTTCAAAAATCGTCAAATTTTTGATTTCGAAATTCTTATACCAATCGATACTGCTGATTCATACGAGCTTAAAAAGATATAGCTTTTTAAAATCGAAGAACATTTGCCCAAGTTACAGCTAACCAAGCTTCGAAAATAGGGTTTTTTTTTTTTACGATATTAAGAAAATGGAAAAAATTCAAAATTTCAATTTTGTAGCTGTTATAGTTTCGGAGATTAACGATCAAATATTTTTATCAAGCTTTGAATTAATATTAAAAACTTAATTAAGCAACCAAGATTGAGAGCTATCTGAAAGCTGATTGTTATCTTTTGCATATACACAATGGTTACATAAATATCTTAGAATTAGTTAAATCTGTTGTGAATTCTTAAAATAATATCCCATTTATCGGCGAACGTAAGCCAAAATCCTAGATATTTAGCAATCTCTGCTATCCAACAATTTCTAACTGTCAGCTTTCTGTCATAAAGCTTTCCAATATTATTCTTTCGGTACTTTTTTGCCTTGAATAAATACCAATTTATATTTAACACAACATTGTTTTTCTTATTTAACAGAATATTATCATCACGACACTTGGCGGCGGATATGAAGTATTATACCTCTTGCTCTTTATTTTGGGAGATTTTGAAGGGGGAGGGGGCAAGAAATGCTCTCACCGAGCCGCCGAACATAGACAAAGCGCTGATTGGATTTAAAGTGACAGTAATAAATGACAAGAAAGGCGTGTTTCATTTATAAATACGTACGCAATGCCGCGCCAGTCTATTCGAAACTGTCTGAACTTGCACTAGAAGCGTACCGAAAAAAAAAAATGTAGAAAAAAAACAGGCGGAATATTGAAATCCGTCGCAGACTTTGGGCCAAGTAAACATCGACATTTTTAGAGACCTGACACTGACAAGTCAAACAAATTGCAGGGTATGCGAGGAGAGTGAAAATTTCTTTGGTGGGGGAAGAAAAAGCTGGGCAACCATTCATCGTTCGAGTTGAATTTTTCGTTTTACTTGGTTTTTATTTTCTTGCTTATGCTGCACGCAAAAATTTTATTTTTATTTTTACTGATTTTTTTTTCGTTTATGGCTGTTTTGTTTTTGGCTTTTAATTTTATTCTCAATTTCTTCATTTTGTCAGTGTCAGTGCTATGCAGCGCTCGCTATAATGGCAGTGATGACTTCAAGATACCCTGTACAGGGCCAGGACAATATGCAAAGTGTTTTGTCTTAAATTTAATAAACACTATAGAAATTGTTAAAATGGAAACAGTTAAATATAGATTTCTACATACGCTTTAGTAGTCTTCAAGACTGAAGCACTAATACACGCAACTATTTCATAATCCAATATAGGCACAAGTCTAGCATATCCTTATTCCCCACTCACTTAATGAACATAGGGTATAATAATGGAATATGTATGCCGTATTTTTGTTGGCATATACAAAATTCTTGAGGTTGCAATCGTTGAGTGGGGGTTGATTTGGGGGACTCGAGGGATGATGACATTAAATGCCAGCGTAATTAGCTTAATTATATTCTTCTTTTTTTTGTGTTTAATTATTTTGTCTTCGGGCACGCAGAAAATAAATAAAAGACATGTGTGTGTCTCTTACTGCTTAATATTATCATCACAGATTTATTATAAATTTAGTCTTGACACATTTCGTTTTGAATCACGCAGTGTGAAAAAGCACATGCAAAATTATTATTTAAAAAAAAAAACAAAAAAAAAAAAAAAAAAAACAATAACAAAAACAAAAGCAACTAATTGACAAACAACTGCAAAACTTTAAACTCTTAATTGCGAGGCGCCAGACGATCGTTCAATGATTTATATATACCATATAAATATACAAATATTTATGCGTAAATGCTTTATAAAGCGAGTCGAGGCTTAACTTCCAATCTTTAAAAACCTTCAGACTCAACAATGTTTGATTTGTTTTCACTCTCACTTTGAGCAAAGTGCTCCATTATAAACATATATAAATAAAAGTCAACTTTCGGCAAGTGACGCTCATTTATAATCCCAGCCAAATCCGCCTACGAGTATTACGGAGAGGTCGTTAGTACAAATCCCTCCCTCAGGCACAGTGATTCGGTCAAAATTTGCATATACATTAAAATGCATTTGTAATAAGAATGTTAGGGATAAATATGAGATCAAGGCAAAGAATACAAAATTTAAACTCCACTTAAAAAGAAGACGGTTTCTAAACCAACATAAAATTAAGGAAATTAAAAAAGATTTTAGATCTTATTTAGAATGAAAACTAAATTCTTTCCACAATTATAAGACTAATTTAAGCACTCTTATATTATTTAAGAATTTGAATGAGTATCATTACTTAATTTATTAAAATAAGACAAAAATCTTTTATATAAGTAATCGACAAATTCTGTAGTTTTATGCATTCCTCTTCTCTTTTCGACAATTTTTCATGCGCTGTTGCGCCACTGTGGCTATCAAATGAATATTAATACGATAACTTAAAAAATGTAAAATATAAAAGATACTACAAACGAACTGGAGGCTAACAAATGAAGGCAATTTGCGGAAGTAAGTTATAAAAATTATAGGTTAATATCGCGTAGCACTTGGGCTTTGAGCTCCTTAGTGGCTGATGAAAAATTTAAAATCAGGCGGCAAGCAAAACAATTTTCATAAATAAGCCACGAAGGAAAATTCAGAAAGAGCCAAAAAACAAGAAGAAAACAAGAAATAGTGCTCCCATTGGGTCTGAACAGCCAAGAGGTACCCTTTATAGAGCATAATATCCAAAAAGAAATATATTTAAAAATGTTAATCTTATTCTTACAGTCACCAAGTTTTGGCTAAAGTTAAAAGATAAGAAATATGTCATATACAGTTTAAAAAAATCCTAAATCCTAATTTTAGGTCAGATCGAAGTGTTAATACACACAGATCGATTAACCCTCCTTAACATAACTTTCAACAAAACTTATATACCCTGCATAGACATTTTAGAGGGTACGCAGTAAGTGCTACGCCAAACCACAAAGCGCATTAACGCTTAAATGGCCTTGAGACCGCGTTGTTGTTGTTATCTCTTTCTTAAGCATTTCTCCGCTACTTCTTATTGTCTGTTTTTGCAGTGCGGAGTATCTTTTAGGTCTTACCTTAAATTTGGAACAGCTGCGGCAGCGGCGGCCGCCGCTTGCAGAGGCGGCGGCACGTTGTATGCAAAAGGCAGCTTGGCCGCAACGGCTGGATTTTCGAATAGCATTTTGTTGTTGTTGCCGATGTTGGTGTTGTTGTTGTTGTAGCTGATAAAGTAGTAAATTTTGCAGGCTTTTGATTTACTTCCGTGACGCGCACAAAAAACACAAACCTTATTTCTTGGTTTTACTATTTTTTTTTTGTTTTGCGTGTTAATTTCTCTCACCTTTAATGTTTGCTTTAGTATTTCTATATATATATTTTTTTCGTAATACTTTTATTTTTGATTGATTAATATTTGCGCACTGGATTTTTTTATGTTGTGCACATTTTTTTTTTTTTTTTTTTTTTTTTTTGTGTTTATCAACCCCGATATGGTTTGCTCAACTTTCTGAATAATTAAGAAATATTTATTTAATTACCGCTATAAGACTAAATTACAATGTACAATAAAAATGTATTCAAAGAAAAGCTAAGCTAAGAGTTTTGTAATATCTTTGTGAATTTATCGTGAATTTAATGCCATTTCCCGTATTCCCCTATTTTGTCTTTCAAATCTTAAGTAAGCACATGGTTTCTTATCCTCTTCATATTCGCATATTTCTTTTGCGTGTTGCTTCTTTTTTGGTTTTCATTTCTACGCATTCCCCCCTTTTTGATGCTCTTTAGAATCATCAACCGTTAAAAGAATCTTCAACTAGTTTTGTTTTAATTTCTTAGTTTGTTGTTGTTTTTGCTGTTGCTGCTCTACTGATTGCCTTCTCTGCCACTGCTTGTTTCTTCTTATTTTTGTGCTTTTACTTTCGTTCGTATGTTTGTTGCTGCTGGCTTTTGATTCTGATGTTGCTCTTTGCGTCGCATTCGCTTCGCATTGCCGGCTTTTTTAACGCATACAGCGGCGAATTGCGCTTGTATTGATGCGTATGTGTGTGTTGTGATAAAAAAAACAAAACTTTGTATTTGTGTGCGGCGGCTTTTGCTGTTATTGCGTTTTGATAAACACACATTCATTCACACATACACATATGTATATACATATGTATGAATTAAAGTTGTATATTGTGCAAGCTTCTCGGCAACATAACAATCTGTATATAGTTATCTTAATAGAGGCTAGTTTATGCTTTATTTACATAAATTATATCGATTTCCTTACTTAAAACACTAAAGACAAACACACTCAGCAAAGCAAGACGCACAGCAATATTTTTGCGACGTCATTGAATTCGCCGCACACGCTTGAATGTGTGTGTGTGATGTCTTCTGGTAAACTACCAAAAAAAAGGCACAGGCAGCAGCAGAAGCTTACGCGTCTCTGTCTTCCCACTTATATGTATATGTATATTTGAGTCACTCTTGCACTCATACACACGCACACAAAGACGGCACGACTAAAGTAACGGCGCGTGACGATATGACGACAGCGATTACGACAAATGTCAAGACTTGGCAGGTCCGTACGGCACAAGGAACTTTTGTCAACTGAAATCGCAGGAGCGCTTAACGTTGACCAAAGCGAAGAGCGGCACAAAATTCGCACGTTCGCCGTGCTCACCAGGATAAGCGCACGTTTGGAGCACAGCACTGCGGGAGAGAGCAGATAAGTAAATTCGCCGCTTGTGCGAGCAGTTAGAGTACAATTTCAAGCGCCTCGATGGGCTGCTGTATGCTGTATGCAACACATGCGACCGACCATGTGCAACATGAGTCGATGACGAAAGCTCAGATGCCGCTAGCCACCACCTTCATCCCCCTTTGCAACTACACTGCCCACGTAATCATTTCCGACGTACAAAAACAATAGGCCTGCAAATAAGCAGGCAAGTATACAGAGAGACAGAGACGAACGACCGCCCGCGTCTTTTATAACGCTGCTTTGTTCTCGCATTTAGCGTGCTTTGTTTTTTCTTCTGCTCACATTTCTTCTTCTGCTGCTGCTGTTGCCTTTATTTTTGAGCTGAGCTTCGGATAAGCTAAGGCTTTTGTTGACTTTATGCCAAGAGCGCAAAATAATTGTTTAATTTATTAATGCACACACACTCGTTGATTTATGTGAAATATCAAATACAATTTATTCCAGCTTCGCATCAGCTAAGCTTCATTTAAATATAAGCAATATTTTCTTATTCATGTTTGAACTTTAAAATTTATCCAGATTTCAGCAGAAGCTTTTAAAACAGTTACTTATAAAATCTGAGCATTGCATTGTTAAATTTAAGCATCTCGGATGATTTATCACGTGTTCTGATCGTTCAACTTTTATTTTCAAAGAATTTTCATGCCCCGCATATTTAATTGCAACACACAAACATACATACAAAAAGTTTTGAAGAATTGAATGCTGCGAACAGCTGCTTCTTCTAATTCTCATATTTCTTATCGCACACTCGATAAAAAAAACTAGAACCACAGAAGCAAACCTCGAATTAATGAAATTTGAAGGAGGTTGGAGTAACGGAAAACACTTCCTGTTTTTAATTCTTTATTTCTTTAAATTGATAAACATTTGTTTTTATTTATATATTTTGTAATACGCATATTTGCTTTTAATTAATTTGCATGCATGAATAGGGCAGCCTTTGTTATTTATTTCTATTGTTTGTTGCAATGTAGCACGTAATTTAATTTTGCTCATGCAAAACACAGAGCGCTATCGCATTTTAATTAAAAATACTATTATTTTCCCTCTTACTCCTTTCTTTCTTTTATTTCAATAACAATAAGCAAATTGACCAGAATTAAAGCAACAAAATCATTTTGTTGCAGTTGAAAGTTAAGACAAATTTGAAAGGATTTACTTTAATCTTTCGACCCCGAAAAAATGCAAACAAAATAGAATTCTGTTTGTTTTTAATTTGCCGCCTTTCGAGCCTTTAACGGCACTTCTTCCAAGTAGCAGAACCTTATGTGGGGACGACCACAAAAGAAACGACGATAACAACGACGCGACGCAGTGTAACAAAACAACTGTAAACAACGACGACGACGGCGACGAAGATACGACGCACAAAAATTACCGCACGCTGAACTTGACGTTGTAACGGTCGGAACCAAACTGCCAACTAGCGTAGCCGGAAAGCATGGCATTCAATTCGCTTGACAGCGCAACCCGCTCTCTCTCTTTTTCGCTCTTTGAATAGAATATGATTTCTTTGCGGCAAGCATAAAAACCAAAACAAGAGCGCAAGACATTAAGTCGCTCTCTCTTTCGCTCAGGCTCTCTAGATAAAAGTTACTGGGATCGCCATGTGCCGACCACTGCGAAATGCTACTCACTCCAACCACCCACCCAAATGCTGTGTGCAGCAGCAAATAAACATTCGCTGCGATTCGCGCGGTGCGCCAGAGAGTAATAGTTTGTTTTGCTTATTGCATACGGCGAATTCGCTCAAAAAACGCCAATCGGATAAAGCGGTGTGAGATGGCGTCACAAATGTGTTGGCGTCTATATAACCAGCTCACTTGCACTAATAGCCAATGCCATCAATGCCAGCAGTTTCATACTTCCGTTTTTTTTTTTTTTTTTTTTTTTTTAATTTTGTTGTTGTTTGTGGTGTGGATAAAAATGAGCATCGCACCGGTTGTGGAACTTATATTTAAGTTGTATAAGATGTTGGGGTTTATGCGTTGGATAAATTGTATAAGTACATATTGTGGGTAATTTGTTGGGATATTTTGGGATTCTGTTACAAATGGAAATTTAAAACCATATTTAAAATTATTAATGCCCACATCCAATCATTATATAAAATTTAAAATAAATTTGCAGTATGGGTTCGGCCGATTACAACGCCTAACATCAAAGGAATGTTCATTTTTTTATTATAATGATTTTGTTTCTTTTTAAAAGTTTACAATAAAACGCGCAACAAGCGCAACCCGACAAGTTCTGCAGCCAAGCAGCTGACGACGGCTGCTGTTTGTTTCCCTCTCACTCGCACTCCCTCGCTTGCTTTATTGTTGCCAACACGCAGCGAAGAAACGGAAAAAACGGAACACAAGAAACTTGTTTGCTGCGCCTGGAGCATTGAATAAGACGCCAAAGTAAAAGAATGCCAGCAACAACAACAACAACAACAACAACAACTGCACAAGTTACAGTTGTAGCCGAGACGCAATTGCGGGTGCGACCGAAGCAGACAGGTCAAAGGAGCAGACGAGACACGCTTCTACTCCGCGCTCCCTCTCTTTCTCTCTCTCTCTCTCTCTCTCTCTCTCTCTGCCAGCAATAAATTTGCAATGCCCGTCTTCGATGAGCCTTTTGGAATGGGTGAATGTGGAACGGGGCGTATGGGCGAAACGAGTTGGGAACGGGGCACACGTTTTGTAGCCGGTAGCCAAGGTAAAATTTATGTTACAATTTATAACAAAAAACGCACCGAAATCTTTGCCAACAAATTGGGTCATAAAAGTAATTAGTGAAATCTGTTCATTTTATATACCGTATACATATATAATATATACATATACATATTGTAGGCTCTTTCAATTGCTAGACACAACTTTGGCGCCAGAATTTGTCGAGACGATAATTTAAGGCCGCTTTTCCATTGAACAGTTACTCGAAAAACGGGCTAAAGAGTGAAACGAGGGGATGGGTGGGGGCTTGGTTAGGCTTACAGTACCAAAAACAAGGGTAGGGGGTAGGCACTCACAGCTGCAAGCTTTAACCAGCCAAAGTTCCGGCTATTAGTCTATTAATTAAATTGCCATAACCTTAAATCACGTTTCATTGCTGTAAAAACCAGGGTTGCAAAGTGCTTAATAAGAAAGTTGGGTTAGGTAGAGGCGAGTTGATTTATTGTTTTGCATAGTTTATAGTTGCAATTTAATTAACTAGTGTAGTTAAATATTGAAGAATTAACAATAAAAATCAATTTAAGTATAGTTTATTTATTTTACAGTTTATTGTTATAGCAACTGCAATATTTTTAATTAAATTTTAATATATTTAGTTAATAATTCAATTTTAGTTTGGATTGTTTCGAACCCATTCCATAACTATTTACTTTTCACGCTGTTTTGCATGTATATAAAACGTGCATTATATGAAATCTATATTATTTATAATAGCTTTTAAGCCCAAGGCTCATACAAAAAAGATGTCCTTTTTATGGAGCTGACATGCAGTCGTTTACTCACATGTCCTTCACAGTTGTTGTCGTTGTTCTTGTTGCTGTTGTTTCTGTTGTTGTTGCTGCTGTCAACGTTGTTGTTCAGTGTTTGTGATGGGCGCATAACAATTAGCCATGGCTTAAAGGCTGCGGCCTCAACTGCAGCAGATATCAGACACATATGCGACCAAATATCCAGCTGAATTTGAAAGCTTGTCGTCTGCACAATCGCTACCAATAAGCCAAAAAGTAGCAGACTAACGTACACCCTGCAACCTGTATTTAATTTAGCTTTACATTACATAAATAAATAAATTTTCTTATCATGAGGATAAGACTTTTAAGCGACCACTTATTGACAACAATATATAAAACCACTAATTAAACTCATGAGAATCGCATGGAAGGCACTTCCAAAGCAAAGCAAATCAAACAGCAATTCTAACATTCTTATTAAGCTAATTATATTCAAAAGATTGCTAGAAAACATCTCAATTAATATGCATATGTAGAAGTTGGTAAACTTATAGCGCTCCTAGGCAGGTATTGGAAGGGGTTGGGGGTTACAGAGGGAAGGGAGTGACTCTGTAACAAGGATAATATCATCAATCAGTGCACAAATTTGCAAATTTCTTTGCTAGCCTATTTTTAGGGGTCGTCTGATTGGACATGTGTATGCAAACACACACACACACACACACACAGGCATACACGCACACTCACATGCGTCTGTGTGTGAGCATCTGTCGTTGTCAGCGCATCAACGCGCTTCATCAGTGCGCTGATATGTAAATCTCATAAATCATGCACACCTGTCCTCGATGCTAGGACGAAGGACGTTGGACCACTGGACATCGGGTCAGACAATGCCTCTCTCGTTGTTGTTGTGCTAGTGTGTGTGTGTGTGTGTGTGAGTGTGTGCGTGTGTGGTCAAGCCTTTTTGGTTGTGTATTACCGTTGTCTTTGATTCCACCAAAATTTGTGGCTGTGGCATAAAAAGGGGGCACGTGACGCACAGGTGAAATTGATTAGCCACGTGTCGCACATGATTTCTGGCTAACGGTTAAACAAAGTGTGGACACATGTTCACAAAATGACAGAAGAAGAAGAAGAAGAGAGTGGCCAGTGATTGGTATTAGGTGGCCAAAAGGAGAGACATTGGTGTTACAGATTGATCATATATAAAGCTGATATCGAATATATCACAAACAGTATATCATATATATTACACAATAACTTTAACTATTTCAGTTAGCAGAAGAAGAAACTCTTCATGTATGTATATAGTAATATATCATTATAGTAAGTCAAGTCGTGAATAACTATAAAACATCTTCCATGTGAAATACTCAGCTGCTGGTAATAATAAACCAGGCTCTCACTAATTGCTTGGCCACAGCACCTGCTGCCTAGCTGAAAGCTTAACTGTTACCGTTAGTATATATACACACCTATTTACATAGATACATACACATATATATAGATATAGATATGTATATATATTTTGCGGCCTGGAGAACGTTTAACAGAAAAAACCACAAATTTACATAAATATGCCACAAATCATAACGCGGCAAGTGTCGCCCAAAGGTTCTCCCTCCCTACCACTCTCCAATTCCCTCTCTCTCATTCACCATCTCCCTTTCTCCCTCGCACTGTGTGTGTGTGTGTGTGTGTCAGCGGTTTGTCTGCCTCGTCTGTCAGACGAGTCGGTTTTGCTATTAAAAATGCATGCAAAAGCACAAGTTAATTTTTTATCCACACTTTCGGCGCAATTAAAAGTAACCCAAAAAAAGAAAATACTATAAAAAATACTATAAAAAAAGTATCATAAAAATACCATGCAATATTTATGTGCGCCATATGTCCTAGGCGTATTTTATGCGACTGTACCTATGGATTTTAAATGACCCTGTCGCACACTTTTTAAAGGGTATTATGGCTTTTAATAAGGAATATGTAACGAAGGTATTTTGTTGGTACAGTGGTCTCTCACTAATAGGAACTTTGTGAATGGGTAGATTTTTCAATACAGTCGTGAACTAGTTCATTTGTTTATCACAAACGGTATATGATTTTTGACAATTCTAGTTCAATTTATGAACTTCACTTCATTTGTATTTTCTAGTTGTGAACTAGATCACTCTTCCGATGTTCATAAACTGTAATTAACATTTTTTTGGTTAATTGGCAATTCCGAATTAAATTGTAGTTTATTCTACTAAATTAGTTCATTTGAGTTATGAGCCAGTTCAATTAATTACTAGTTCATCAAAGTTATATTAAAATATATTTGTAATATGACATTTTTAAATCCATCCGTTAAGTTTGATTACTCATTTACCCAAATCGGAACTAGTTCTCTTAAATACTATTAAAGGGCATTTGATATTTGTCTTAGACTCTTGCTACAAGTTTTTTATTCGTTCTGTTGCAAACGCATGCAGCATAATAATAAAATTGCTGCCCATCATGGGAGGCGGGCCAAGGGGGGCGTGGCTGGCTTAAATTCACATCCTCCACATCATTGTTATGGCTGGACGTGCCACAAATCGCAACCCCAACCCATTTTGCTGCAATGTTTGTCATTAGCAAATGTTGCCTCTTGTACTTTACAACCAATTGTTGTTCTTTTTGTTGGTGTTGTTGTTGGTGTTATTGTAATTGTGGGTGCCTCGGAACTTGTTCTGTTAGCCAGACGCAAAATTTGTGACTGCGACAGTTTTTCGTGTGTGTTGCAACTGCCTAAGCGGCACCCCTTTGCAACGCATCATTTGCACACTTTATGTAGATGCAACACGGCATTTGCAACAACATGCTGTTGCATGAATGAATGTTGCAACACGACCACAAACGGCAACTGGACAGCAACGAACCAGCAGCTGGCAAACATTAATGAGCCAAACAAACACGAAGAACGACAAACCGAGTTAGCTGTGAGTTAGTTCTGGAACATTCAAAAGTTAAATAAAAACTTTACTTGATTTGAATTTATGTGAACTGAAAAAAAAGCAAATCATCCTTTTCGAGGTAGGCAGAAGAAGAGAAAATCGTTTTTTTTTCACAAAAGTTTGTTATTAACTTAAAGTTTAAATATGCTTTAGGATTATCTTCTGGTAAAAATGTGGTTAGGTTTATATTTGGATCAAGGATTGTTAGGATTATCTTTATATTGAATAAAAAAAGTTTAGATTCCGCACGCACCCAACTTAACAAGCCAATAAACTTTATTGGTATTGCCAGATTATCGACTAAATTGTCAAATAAAAGTGAAAAGTTAATTGAAATGTAAAGCAAACGAGTTGAGAGAAAAAATGAACCAGTTCTTCAATTAAAAGAATTGACACAGAAATTCGCAACCCCAAACCACGTTTGACACTTCAATAAAGCAACCCCCTCCAACACTCCCGCTAACCAACACACACCCCCTTTGACATATGCAACACTTTTTCGTATTTTTTTGTTTTTTTTTTTTTTTTTTTTTTGTAATTGAACATTTCAACAACTCGAATGAAACTGCGAGTGAGATATGTGGAAAAGAGCATTCAATGTGACAAATTGTTGACAGGCACACATATATACATACATATACGATTACATATGTATGTATATGTGTGTTCCTTTAATTAAACTGTATTTATTTTTTCTCTGCTGCAATTTTAATTTGAGCTGAACGCGTGAGATAATGAGTATGTAAATTACTGTAAAGTTATGTCCTCAATTTCAAGGGAATCCACTCTCTCTCTCTCTCTCTCTCTCTCTGTCTCTCACTTTTGCAACTGTTTTACGAGCACATAAAGTTTCCAGCCACATGAGTCCCGCTCATTAGAAATGTAGAAACTTTGGATATAGCCTCATAGATTTGTCCAAATAAGTGGAAGTTGAAAATGGAAAATAAAGTCGAACTTAGGCGCAGCTGTTGAACATTTTCTTTATTTTTTTTTTTTTTGTTGCAATTTTATTCTGAAAAAAAAACAAGAAACTTCTAAAGTTGAAGTACGATTTTTTATTATTTTTTTGACTTCAATTAGCTTCAAATACAAAAAAAATTAAGGGAGACACTGCGAGACCTTAAATACACTAACAAAATCGTTTTACTGGTAAGAAAATCTAATAACAAGAAATTTTTTTATGCAAGTACAAGACTGTTATCTTACTTAAGCTATATAGCTTAATATATCTACCAATTTTCTCTCACTTTAATAATATTGATACCCAGCAGTCAGGGTATATAAATGCGACGTTGAGCATTGGCTTTTGTTGGTATTATTTGTCGTTTGCTTATCAACGCACTTCCGCATCATTAAATAATTTTATCATTTACATTATTTTCACTTTCTAAGCACAAAGCGAAGTCCGAATGGGATGGAAATTTACTATATGGGGGTTACGATGCGGCTTTCCGGGTGAAAACTGATTTTCACTCGGCTAATTTGTAATTTATGCAGCCACGAAAGAAAAGGAAAAGAAAAAAAAAACATAGATAAATATGAAGGAAAATCTACTTTTAATTAACTGCAGAAAACTTAAGAGAAAAAAGTTAGAAAATTGACCCAAGCAAAGTTTTCAGTTTAATTTTAATACCAAAACATAATAAAAAGCGAGAGAAGCGGCTCAAGTAAGAGAAGTTCAAAATATTTGAATAAAAGTGGCAGTAAAAATGCAAATCGAAAGAAAAAGTAAATAAAATGGATTTAAAGAAAGAAGAAAATTTAAATTAAATCAAAATTTCTCAAATAAAATACTTAAAAATAATTCAAAACAGGGAGAAGCAACTAAAAAATAGAAGTTCAAATAAATATGCAAATAGAATAAAACGAAAAGCAACTGAAAATAAAAAGCTCTTCGTTCAAAAAACAATAATAAAAAAAAGAAAAGTAGAATAGAATAAAGTAAATAAAAGAGAAAGAGACAAAAATATTTATACCTGATTGCTTCCGATTTGTAGCTATATTTCTTCGCTGTGAAGTCCAGTTATATAAGCGTTTTAGCCCTAGGATAATGATATTTAAAAATAAATGTTTTTAGATATTTTTAATGTACATTTTATAATCATTTTTTTGTTTGTCGCATCGCATAATAAATTAAGAAAAGAAAAAATCGTTTTCCTGCTCACTTTTCCAAAGTGCATTTCAAAGCCATTAAAGTTCTTCAGCCTGCCACTTGATAAAAAGAATTATACAAAAAAATAAGTATAAAAAATAAAAAATAAAAAAAAACATTAAAATGGAATGTAAATGCCAAAAGACATGAGAAGAGAGACATGGCAGGCAACAAACGATAATGAGGACACATAACAACAACAACAACAGCAACAATAACAAGTGCAAATGCTGTTAGATAGAGAGTGCTGGACGAGCAAATATCCCGTAAGACTTGAGATCCCAGAAAAGACATTATGATGATTAGGTTTTTTTTCTTATTTTATTTAACTTTTTTTATTTTACTTAATATATGCTACACAATATCTTATATATAGTTAAACTTAATATAAAAAGCTTAGCTTAATATAAAAAGATGTTAAAAGTTTGTATAGCTTTCCTTTTAGGCCTACAATACACCCGTTCGATCCACTGCAACTTAGTAGAGGGTATCGCAGCACTTGCAACTACAATGATAATGTTGCAGGCTGTTGATGACAACAGCAGCAGTAGCAGTGGCAGCAGCAGTTGCAGTAGCTGTGACTGTGGCTGTGGCACTTGCAACAGCAGCAGCAACAAATGACGGAAATCAGCCAGTGAATGCAGCCCAAACCAAACCCCCAACCCCCAACCCTTACCCCCTCCTATCTACCCTTCTCTCTTCTGCTTCCCCTCACCTTCCTTTTTGGCTCACTCAAGCAACCCTTTTCGCGGCAGAGTCCTTGGTAACGGGACTCTAAGCGCTGCCGCTGCTCATTTGCGCTACTAAATAAGACAGCCACGCCCCCTCGACGCTCATCCCCAACTCTTGGCTTCAACTGCAGCGCGTTGCCAACATTTTGACATTTTTTCTAGTATTTTTGTGTACCCTGTGTAAATTACTTGTAGTCAAAGAGGGCATATTAGATCAGATGAATGATACAATTCATAATAGCAGTCAGTCTTCAATAAAGGGAATAACTCGAACACTATAAAGCTAGGAAATTTAAGAATTGAAAAATATATTCTTTAGAAACTATAAAGAACAAATTTGTAATTTTTCTTTGAATATCTTACTATACTTTTCTTTTGTGAAATAATATCTATAATCAAAAATTTTGCTAAGAAAGTTTTCTTATATAATAAATAGCTTATACATATATTACATATAGTTTAGGGTATCTTCAAGTCGTGCAGCTTCACCAACAGCTCTTTGACGTGTTTTTAGTATTTTCTTTTTTAATGTTTTTTTGCATAATTTGTTGGCTCAAAAGGCAACGAAAAAATGTGCAGCCTGCATTTGGAAAGCCCCTCCTTTATTTTTCTATTTTACGTATAGATATTAATGTATATACCACATATATATTCTACATGGCTGAATTAAAGTGTTTAAGAAACACTCAAGTAAATTGTTTTACTGTTTGGCCCTTTTACATTGTTCGGCCACACGCACGATTTAATCCAAATTCGAGAAAAATGTGCGCCAAAATTTGTTGGGGCCAAGCTTCGTGGCTCAGTCAAGTGAAATGTCAGCCACTCAAAAAAAGAAGAAGCAAATGTGCGGCACGGCATGACAAATCTACCTAACAACAGGCAACAAATACAACAAAAACAAACAACAATGCGAACTTAGTTTATTTCAGATTTAACGATTCGGAAACAAACAAACAGACGACAAATTATTTGGCCATCAAGCGCAGAAGTTTGCAATATAGGTGGAACAGGAGGAGTGGGAGGGGTAGTTTGTTGAAAAATTATTAATTTTCGCAAAAGTCAACAACACACACTTGCACACACACACACAGACTCTAATACTGATATGTTTATGCACATGAGTAAACAGCCAGCAAAAAATTGCATAGCATACTTTTCCGGGTGCTTTTGTTTGCGCGTGTGTGCGTGTGAGGTTAAAGGCCAAGCTATACCAAATTTATGAGTAATTGATGCCAGAAACTATAAAAAAGTTGAGCATATGCAAATAGCTGTGATAACGGCCAATGTTAAGACTCTATTCGAAAAATCATAAGAAATTGAAATTGTTTTTATAAGCAGAATAATTTTTTTTTAAATAAAAACTGTTTAGCGTGTGAAAATAATATATATGGAAATTGGCAACACAGTTGCTCTATAAAAAATTAAAAAAATTATTGAAATATCCTTTCTCCATTTTCCTTGAAATAAAAAACCTTATTTAATTGGGATATATATTTGTATAATCTCAAATTTTGAAGCTACATTTGAGGAATCTGGAAAATTTTGTAACACTAAGCAAGAAAGATGAATACCCTGTAAAACTAGATATCTTTTCGACTTATCGATACAAACAACTGTCGATAAAAGTGAAAATAATCGATACGAAAATGATGCAAGAAGCTAAACAGAAACTACTTCAAAGATAATCAAATATGTGAAGAGATCCCTAGTGATCCAATAGCTGTCTGTACTCGTTGAGTATTTGCTCCTCCTGCTCCAAGGGCAGATCCAAATAGTCCTGATCAATATCGGGTATATCCTCATTGAATCGTTTATAGGCGCTGTAGGATTCCATTTCCGTTTTGGCTTTACTTAAAATAGATTGAACAAGAGCCAATTTGCTAGGCGACAACGAAGTCAATCGCGAGGAGGAGGCGGAGTCGGAGGCGGAGGCGGAACCGGAGACGGAGGAGGAGGTGGCAGCCGAGTTTGAGGAGACGGAGGCGCCACTTGCTGCTGCCGCCTCTGCCTCCGCGGTCAACGAGGTCATGTGATCTATAACGCCATTCAAATCCTCCTCGGTGGCAAAACTCTTGAGCAGAAAGTCAATCGCTGTGTCCATATTATTCCGAGTGGTTTCTAGAGCGGCACGAGCCGCGGGCAACTGGAATCCCAAGTCGCGTAGCGTATAAAGCATCTTTTCATTGGCCTCTTGGAATGCGGGCAGATTGCGACGCAGTTCCTCCGCTTGGGTCTGCAGGAGCTCCAGACTTCTGGTCAAGTCGTTGCCCGTGCGACGCAGAGCCTCCACCACAAGGGGACGTTCGTAGCCGAGATCCATGAGGCGGCACACACTTCGCGGATGCACCCAATCCTTTTCATCTGTTCCCAATTGGAGCTGAGCCAGCCGGCGACTCAGCTCCCGCTCCGAGTCGGAGTTGAGACGCGCCTCTTGGACGCGTTGCTTGCGCTGTTGGATGAACTGCACCGCCTGCTCCACGTCGCCATTGGAGGAGCGCAGAGCCAAACGTGCTGCCGATGCCTCGAAACCCATTTCGACCAACAGCTGCAGCTGCTCGGCATTCACCTTCAGCTCCGCCAGAGCTGTGCCCGCTGTCTGCAGCCGAGCTCTTGCCTCATCCCTGCGATTCTGATGAAAGTAGATGACACCCTGGAGCAGCTGCAGCCGCACTATAAGCGCTCGTTCTGGACAATTGAAGCCCTTCAAGGCGTAGAGCCGATTAAAGTTTGGGCCATAGCTGCGCTGCAGAATCCGCTCGCAGACCTCCAGTCGACGCTGTGCGTCCGGCAGCTGGGTGATGTTCTTCAAGCAGAGGTAGCACCAAACGATGTCCAGATTGAGCAATGCATAATTGTCCACGCATTCCAGAAACTTTGAATCGCAATTGTTGAACTTCTCGTCGGCTTCCAGGAAGAGGAGCAAGGCCTCATCGTAATGCTCCCTTCGCATGGCTGCTCGCGCCTTCTCATACAATGCCATGCCGAGGAGCAAGGCGCGATTCTCGTGCGGCGGCAGGAACATGGCATTGCCATCCTGATCTTCCAGCTCCACAAAATTGTGATCCGAATCGATGACCAGCTCCACATCCCGCTGTATTTGGCGAATGCGTTCGTACATCGCTTCCCCGCCGGATACCGCTTGACCCACAATCACGAGCAGCTGTTGGTTGTTCTTCAATCCCTGCGCCTCCAACGTGGACTCTGGCGCCACCATCCGGCCAGCCGAGATGCACTTCACATGGTTTGCCTCGCTCAAATGCAGCTCATCCGCAATTTTCCGCTGCATCAAGGAGCCCAACTCGTTCAGAGCACACTTCACCTCGAGGGTGTGGGCGGTGCCTCCTTGACTGTCCACGCAGCGGACATGGAAGGTGGCCAAGCCCGTTTCATTGAACTCCCTTCGAGCGCTCAGTTTACGTAATGCGTGCTCCTGCAGCTCCAGCAACGAACTTTTACAGTTGGACGCACTTATGTGCATCTCATCGCTGAGCTCCTGGGCGAGCATCTCGAGAGACGAACTGCTGCTGCCGACATTCTCCACATAGTAGGGGGATTCCCACAATTTGATGCCACGCTCTTGCAAACGCGCGCGCAACTGTACCAAAATATTCTCCATCTCGGACATATCGAACTTTTCTATATTTTTATTGAAAAATCTTTATAGCTAAATTGGAGTGTTGGGAAGTGTTATGTTCTAGTTTCCAAATGCAGTGACAGACTGTTTAAGGAATGCTACGTTTAAGAATATGACTTGAAAGAGAAATGAATAAACAAAAGGTCACAACTAAAGTTCAAGGCTATGAGAAGGTACAAAAATAAATAGAAAACATATGAAATTATCTGAATGTTTGCCAGCCTGTAAAACGTTTGTGAATGAGAAGGATTATTTAAGAGTAGAAGCTAGTGAAACGTTTATGAATGATTTAGTCGATGGCACTTCAAAAAAAAACCTTAACCAATTAAACATTTGACTACACAAACATTAGAGAATGGAAGACAGAGAAAAATAAAAAATATTGTTAACAGTTAAGGATACGATGCAAAAATTGCTTTAAATGCATCATAAATTTCAGTCGCCCGTCAAACCTTTCAAGGAAACGTCTCGAGCAGAATTTCCACAACAATGTAATTTGATAAGTTGTGAAAAATATGAAACCATTTAAAGCACAATGCAAAGGAACGAAACGAAACGAAACGAAACGAAATTAAATGCAGAGAGAGGAGAATTCGGCATTCAACATGTTGTAAGGAATTAGCGAGCAACAAATCTGAAATTTTGTTGGCCTTGTGCACAGAGCCAATTATCGCGAACGAAAATTCAGTGAGGGAGAAGCGAAGGAAATGCAAAGGAAAAACGGAGTGAAAAGCATTGGAAAAAGGGCGACTTAACGAGCACCAAAGACGCGACGACAAATTAAAAGCGATAAACCACAGACAAAAGTCGCCTTCGAAGAAGAAAACGAAGGCTGAGGGGCAAAAAAAAAATGTCATTGTCAGCTTAACGCAGGCGACTTTGTTTACTGTGTGTGTGAGTGTGTGCGAGTGTGTGTGTTATTGTGCTAGTATGCGTGTGTGTGTGGGGAACAATGTGGGTAATAAATGTTATGTGCGGTTAAGGGTTAATAACTGCAACAAAGGCGCCACAAAAAGTAAGAAGTAAAGCCTGACAAGGCCAAGACATTTTATAGATATACTACGAAACATACACTCAGCAAAAAAGACAAGCAGTTCGATCAGAATTTAATTAAAAACTGTGTTATACAATTAAATTAAACCTCATGATATTCATTCTGAATCGTTAGAGTCTGCTTTAAATAAAATATAAAGCAAAGTTCTCTTTGATAACTAGTTCTTTTATTCAAATAAACCAGTCAATTTATTTAGTGATCAGTGAACTAGTTAACTAATTCAACTAGTAATTAAAATTAATACATTTTGCATGCTTTTCATATCATTTTGCAGTCAATTAAAACGTATTTATTATAAAAATTATACCAAAAACAAGAAAAGAAATACCAGCACATCATTTTTCACACTCATTTTCTAACTCAGCTTTTTCTCTCAGTGTAGCACAATGCCCACTTCCTACAGCTGTTACCAAAGTGTGGCTGCTAATGAAAAGTGCCGCGGCTTATTGTGTATAGCCAAAAAGGGAAAATAAAAAGAATGTCTGTTCGGAATAAGTTTACGCCTCGGGTCCGAATTGTCCTCTTGCTAAATGTCCTGTTTCGTCTTCTTCTTCTTCTTCTTCTTCTTGATACTTTTCCTGCCCTGTGGTGTGAATAAATGGATGAATCTCTAATGCAGTCGCAGTCCATGATGAAGTAGCCGGCATATTTGTTCGAAAGGGAAGGAGGTTAAGGCCTTTTGATGGGTGTGCGTATGCGTGTGTGTGTGTATGTATGGGTGTGTTTGTGTGAGTGTGTGTAGTTTGTTGTTTGGCAAGTGGCACGCAGTGTGTAGCTGTTTAATTGTTTGCCTTTGTTGCTTCCTTGCCACTTGATGTTTTATATCTTAGAAAGGACGAAGATCCTTAAGACCTCTTCTCAAATAAATGAATATTTGCGCTTTAACAGAACTTTTGTGTACAACGAAATACTCACAATTGTGACCTATAATTTCAACTAAAGGTTTTTAAGATATGCAATTCTTAATTGTTTGTCTTAAACGTCTGTCTTCCTCTAACTTACAATGAAAGATTGTCTTGAATATATTTTTATTACATATGTAGACTTAATTCTCGTTCCATTCCTAATGTACTGATATAATGCAACTCGACTCGTTTCATTACCATTCGTTGCATTCGATAACTATTCTTTTAGTTCCTGCTTAAATACCTTTTTAACCTATTCCTTGCATCTTCTTCACTCTTCTGATCCGGCTAACAGCAACAGAATCGCATGTGTTATCATTATCCTTGCCGCTTACTAACGCCGAGTCCTGACTTTCGCCTCTGTGAACTGCAAATGACACAAGTTAAATGTCGACTAAGTGTTACTGACAGCCACCAAGCTGCATTCCAGGCAGCCAAACCCTGAGGGTCTTCCTCTTTTCCCAACTCCCATTGACTCGACTCGACTTGACTTGTCCTTACAAGTATCCTTGTTGTTAGCCAGTAAATAAAATCAGTGCCTTGTAGCCAAGAGCCAAACTTTTCCACTGCACTAACAGAGCTGTCTTCCTCAGCCCTTGGCACTCGGTACTCGGCACTTGGTATTAAACTAAAGTGAGCGACATCCGTTCCGTTCCGTTCCTTTCCCTTCGTTTCACACACACAGATACACACATCCTTCAAAGTAGCGACACAAAGTTGACAACCGACAAGTCACATTCTGGTACATTAAGTTAATGAAATGATTTGCCGGTGTGGCCCCAAACTTTATATTCAGGCAAAAACTTAAAAAGTGACAACCTATTCACCGTCATAAATATGCGCAAATCATCCAAAAAGAGGAACAAGCAACAATGGCCACAGATATCGAGGATGATGCGACCAATTGTGGGTCATTAATCTTGCAAAACAAATGCGGTTCAATGTTTCTGACAGCGGGGTAGAAAATGGACAACAAAAAAAAAAAAAAAGAAGCCAGAAACAGATTGTGATTTGTGCGTGGGGGTTAGCAAGCAAATAATTACCCTACAGTGAGGACTACAGAAATTTAGATTGCGTTCGATCCATTAGAGAGTTGCAAAAGAGTTATAATATAGTAGTATACTATTATTAAGTACCGGTTTATTTAGTTAAGGCATATCTCAATAAACGTTTTAAATATTTCTGAGTTTCGATTCCCAGCATTTCCTTTGCTTTTTTCTTAAGTTCCATTCCGTTGATTCTATATTTGTATGAATTTCTTTTTTGTTTTAATTTCTGCTTTCATTATTTCTCTACCTTGTTTCAATTCCAAGTGTAGCTTGTAGCTTTTTTTGGAGTTTCTATCAGAGTTCAACCCCTTTGCCAACAACCTCCCTTAGCCGAAGAACTCTTCGTTGTGTAGTGTAGTCAAATCGTTGACAATGGAACGAGTCATGTGACAAAAAAAAAGAGCATTTACTTCTCACACAGTCCAAAGAGGGGGATGATGGACGGGGGTGTTTGTAACGGGAGTTCTGTCATTTCGAAGCCCAGTGAAGTATTCAACGCGTCTGGCTTTGATGGCCATGCAGCAGCGACATATTACTTCCTTATTTGTGGGCCGTACAAACGACCTTTGGCTGGTACAGTGAAACATCCGAGCAACCCCCTAAGCACACACACACACACGCACACACACGCACACACACACAAGCACACACACGCACACCGCGTCACACAGTCAAAAAGTGAAACATTCCGTGCCGCAATTTCCACTAAAAATTATGCATTTAACAAGCAAGATGTGTGTTTTAGATGTGTGTTAGAGATGTGTAGGATTGCTCCGAACTAGTTCAAGTGAACATGATATTTATATACGCAGTGGTCCTTTTTTAATACTCTAAGGAATGAAACTCATTTTTAATTTGCAAGAAATCATAAGTGATTTATTTAGTTCGGCTGATTTCGAACTATAAGTTCCATTTAATGGTTCAGCTGTTCATTAATTTATAAGTTCTATTGAACTCTGGTATAGATTAATGCAGAGCTAGAATAATAGAACAAATAAATAAAATTTTAGTAATCGTTCATCGAGCATCTCTATGAACTGGTTAATATTTAAAGAAAAATTAACGTTCAAGTTCAGGTTTGATCTAACTCGTCAATATGAACTAGAATACGCAACTCTAATTTTCGCTGTTGTCTTTGGTTGTTGTTGATATTTTTGTTATTGTTGTTGTTGTGTTTATGTGTGCCTGGCAAACAAGCGCGTTAAAACAATGACTGGACGCCAACATTTTGGCGCTGACAGCGAGCCAAACATCCGCCAGATAAAAATGCTCCACACTTCGAAATTTGATTGAATCAACGGAGGATTCGAGCCGAGGATTTGGCGATTCAGCGAATGGAAGTGGGTGGTGCAAGTGGTGCGAGTGGTGCGAGTGGTTCTATCCACTGCGTTAAGCTTTGTCATTGTGCGTAGCGCTCAATTTTTTGGACATGGTACGTTGCTCGAAAAGGCATTTGGAACAGGCAGGAGGAGGAGGCGGACCAGGAAGGCGAGGGGGTGGCGGTGCAGAAAGAGGCGTCGCTGTTGCTGCTGGGATGATAATGATAAGCGTATAAAACCATTAAGTGATTCCACTTAAATGAGCACGTTGGGAGAAATGTGATGCTGCTTCTTCCTACTTTTTTTTTGTTGAACATTTTCGTTGTCTGCTTTTAGGCGTTGACGACTTTAAAGCTGTTCTTTGAGAGCGACAGATTGGCTAAAAGGCAATGGCAGTGGGCAAAGCGAAGAACTTCAGAGGTTATAAAAGTTAAGTCGAAATTTAACAGTGTAATTTTATACAAGCTTTTAGACGTATGGAACAGTTTCTAGGAATAAACGTAAGAAGAAAGAGAGAGTTAAATAAAATGTTTCCTTGTAGGTCTTCTTTTAAATTAATCTGATAAATTGACTTACTTGAACCACTGTGCAGGACACTAATTGAATAACACTAAGCTACAAAGGAAACAAGTGAAAGCAAAAACGAGACCACAAATAAAAAGCAAACAAAACACACACACAGAGAAAAAGTGAGGTTAAATGGGGAAAAGAGCAAAGTAAGAGGAGCTCCTGTTAACGGCTGTCCAAGCGGTGGGCGTGGCACGTTAAATGGCCAACAAGGTGACAATGCAGATATAATGCGAAATGCCACAGACAAAACGACAAACGTGTTTCCACTCGGGTCTCGATGATGAGGACAAGGACAACAAGGAGGAGGGGGAGGAAGCGGACGAGGACGACGACAATTGGTGATTCGCAATTGATAATGCTTAATGCTTAATGCCAAACTGTGTCGCAGTCAACATCGATGACTGATGGATGAATGTGCAGGGATGTGCAGAAACACCAAAAGAGATAAAAAAAAAAAAAAACAAAAACATGAAAAAAGGTGGCAACACGCTTATCTCTCAACTTTACGCACAATATAGCAAGCCAGCCATCTGGCAATGTTAAATGATGTCGACGAGTCGCCCATTGTTAATGACCAAACCAAATTTTAATATCTGAAAGATTAAAGCAGTTAAAACAAAAGAATGACTTGTATAGCGGTTGAAGAAATATTTAGGAATTGAACTAAGAACTTAGGAAAGTGAACCAAACATTCAGAAGGGGAACATTAATGGAACTTTGAATCAGAAATTCTTAAAACACAATCCTTAAGTCTAAGAACTTGATTACATTTTTTTAAAGAAAAGTTAAGAAATGTTAACTAAGACTTTATGTATAACTATATTAGATCGTAGATTTTATAGAATACCATTTTAAGCCTTGGTATATCTTATAGAATAGCATTTTAAGTCTCGGCCAACAGAAAACTAAAAAAAATCAAAGTTAAGCACATAAGAAACAACTCCTGCAGAACAAAAGTCATGTAAAAAGTTAATGGAAAACTAGTTCAAATAGTGTTCAAACATGAATCAGAGCCAGAGAAAAACACTAAAATGTCATAAGAGGAAGAGGAAGGAGAAGAATCTGAGAAGGTCGACACCCGCATCTTTGGCGCAAGTTTTGCCGCCGTTGACATTTGTTAATTGTCAGCTTGGAGGTTCTTTTGGTTAGCAGCAAACATGCAGTTGGCCAAAAGCCAACACGGCCAACAACATGGCCAACACGATAAATCGCATAGTGGTAACAATTTAATTAACTTTTTGCTACGCAATTTGCGCATTGGCTTAAAGTGAAATTTTTGGCAATTGCTTTTTGCACTTTACTTCTTTTGTTCACCTTTTTCAACTGCTAATTACGCAAATGTTTTCTTAACTTAAAGAATTGCGACGCCTTTTTACAAAAACAACAACAACAACTAGTTCCAGCCACGCCCACCACCCCGCTCCCGCGATGACTTTGCACTTTGTTTTGTCTGTTTAACTTTTGTTTCATAGCTCGCTGACTTTTGCTGATTGTGCAACAGTGGAAAGAACCGAGTGCAACAAATGTTGCTAGGTGTTGCATGAAACCTGTGTCGTAGACCCCAACCCCTTTTCCAGCCCTTCTTCTTCTCTCTCTCTCTCTCTCTCTCTCTCTCTCTCTCTCTCTATCACACACATTTGTCGCGCCTGCTTTTCGCAATTTATTTGCATATATTTTTGTTAGTTTTCAAAATTAAAAGCGTAAGTTTATGTATAGGTGGGGTCGTATACGTAATATTTTATGTGTACGTGCAACAGTGCGTATACTTGTTAACCGAGTCTTTTTACAGTAATGAGCGTGCGGTTTCATAACACTAATGAAGTTCCTTCAAATGTGCATTTATTTTAATAAATGTGGAGCAATCAAATAAAGTTTTTTTACTTGAAAATATTTTCAGATATTACTTCCATTATTTCCTATCTAGTCAAAATTTCCAGTTAGAAATCTTATTTTTCTTATTTTCACGCTTTTTCTAAATGGTTAGAAAAACGAGTTCAATTTAAATTTGACCAATCTTTCCAATTTATCCACCACTTTCTTTTCGATATTTGAACTTCGCACATGCCAAGCAGATTTTTTGGCTTTAAAATGCATTTTATGGCCAAAGCAAAGAACAAAACGAAAAGCTAAGACCGGGCCTTAGAGTTACACACACACACACCTGACACACACACACACATACACAAACACACGTGCACATTTGGCAGCTGCTGTCAGTCAATTTCCATTAAGTCAACACCTTATTGCATTTTATTGTAAATTGAAAAAAGTCTGCTGAAAACTGCTGAAAATGTCAAAATAAAATAGCCTGCAGAAAGTTTTCTCTTATATACATATACATATATAAATATATATCAGTTAGTTCCTTTCAATTTTCCTGCAAATCTCCATTTATATTTGTGCTTCTTTCTCTTCTCTTTTTTTTAGATTTTAAGGTTGGCTTATTGGAAGTTATACTTTATATAAATGTCATTAGAAAGAGGAAGAGCGCAGTGTAGAGCTGTAAAATTTGTGCAATTAATTTGCATAACACATTTGTCACATAAATTATCACGCAATGAAAATAGTTCTCAAATATGCAGACAGTGCAGCACAGGGTGTTTAGGGTTCAAATGTACGCAACTATCGATAAATTATAAAGCCGTTGACAACCCTCCCACTTAAAACACCCACACACATATACACACATACACGCACACACACACGGAGACAAATGAAACAGGAAACAGCAACTGACTAATTTTTGACCCCCCACCCACTTTTTAGGTTCTTGGCCAGGACCGCAAATTTTATGCACGTTATAAATCACGACAACGTCGACGACGACTGCGAAAATGTTCACATTAATTGTTGCAACGTCATTTTCGGGCCTATTGTGTCGTTTAGTTCGGTTCGGACCAGGCTAATAAAAGGCGTTCACTTTATATATGTGTGCTCCAGACGCCTTTGTGTCACGTGGCAATTTCGCAAAAGGAATTTCAACAATGTAGACGTTTTTACAACAGTTTCGAAGCCAGTGGCAGCAAAAAAAGAAATAAGTAAAGAACTCTCAACTAGTATTTTTTTTTTGTTGTTCTGTTTGCCGCATAGGCAAATGTGTTCTTTTTTGTTTGCTTGTTGGTGGAGACGGTGGCAATGAAACATGACTGTTTAGTGGCTGGATTTGGGATTTGTCAAAGGCGCGCGAACAATGCCCGCGTACAAAGTCTGCACAATTTTCATAATTTCACATTTGGGAGACCCTGCAGTAAGGGCAGATGAAAGGGAGCGTCTGTTTGTCGCTTTAAGCGGCACAGCAGATTGTAAAAAATACTTTAAAGTACTTGCTTGCAAAGCACATTACTAATCACGCTTTAAGCTGCATTCAATAGTCAATAAATACTTGCAAGTAAAGCTTCATACTGCACTCCATAAAATCAAAATACTGGCATGCAAAACACATCACTGCCCACTCTTTAAAATACATTCCATAAAATAAAAAATAAAAAAAAACACTTTAAAATACTTGTAGGTCAGACACATCGCTAATCTAGCTTTAAGCGACATTCCATAGTGTAAAAAAATACTTTAAAATACTTGCAAGTAAAGCACATTACTAATTTCACAGCTTTTGCACATCGACTCTCAATAAAAAGAAATACTTACATTTGATTTGCTTTCTACGCATTATTTGCACGCATGCATACATACATATGTAAATGTAGAATAAGCGCGTGTCTGTGTGTGTGCGCACATAAAATGCAGGCAAAAACACTCCAAACGAAAAGTTATGCACAAAGACAAAAACAGCAAAAGGGCGTCATTTATATTTCAGAAACAGAAACAGCCAAACAAAACGGTACATAAATACACACACACAAACATATACAGAGACATAGCATAAGCATTGCAAATTACAATAACAACACTTTGGACAATTGAACGTGTTCATTCTTGACTTCTGCTATGCGAAAATATTAAAAGGCATATTTGTCGCATGGTCAGCAACGGTAAAATAGGTGTAAAGGGCAATAGGAGGAGGAGAGACAGGCAAACGGTAGCAAATGAGACAAACGGAAGACGCTCGTTGCACGTAATTTATGGCCAGAGCCAATGTGAGGTTAGGTTGCGTTCGCTTTGAGCATCGCACGCACGCACATTCGCAAAAGCTGTCAATGTACGTTTGTGTGTGTGAGTGTGTGCGCCGACACTGCAAATTAATTGTGGACAAAGCTGAGCTGCTGCTTGTAGGGCTTAAATGTCCATTTATCACCTGCCTGGTCAAAGTTCGCTGGATGTCGCCAATTGCTTATGCTTCTTCTTCTACGTTTCAATTAGCTACTCACTTACCTTTTGTTTTGCTTATAGGGCTTCATTTCTTATATACATATGTACATATGTATGAACTATACGCACAATCAAAATTATACAGAATTTTAAGTTTACCGGCACACAAAATCAAACAACAAAAGTGTAGCCCATAAGAAGCGCAGAAGTGCTGCCAGACTGATGCAATAGATTGATAGCGCTGCCAGATGAATGCGGTTAATTTAAATATTCGGTCACACATTGCGCGCAGAAATTCAAACGAAATGGCGCTTAATTCAAACCAAAAAGTGTGTCAAGCATATCGTTTATTAATATTATTCTGAAAACAGCCTAAACAGGTAATACCTACACCTGGATGAGTATTCTTATTAAATACCAGTCCTAATTTATTTCGATTTTAATGGAAAAGGTGGCACCCAGCCGCCAAAAGTACGCTCCAGCTCCTCGGCCACAGCCAAGCAGAGGCGATCATTGCTGTGGGTGGACACCACCTGGATGCCCAGTGGCATGCCATGGGAATCCAGGCCCATTGGCACCTGTGTTACCGGCACGCCCAGCACGTTGAACAGACAGAAGTAGCTGAAGTCCATCAGCTTAATCAGTGGATAGTAATGGAAGGGCGCAGTGCGCGGAGAGCTGTGAAAGATAAGCACTCCATTCTCGCCCAGCAGCTCCTGCAGCGCTGATTTGCACATTTTCGTAGCATCGCGCATTACCTTCTCGTCCTCCTTGGGCAACAAGCCATCGATTAGGGAGTAGATCGCTGCCAAGCTGTAGTCGCTCTTACCCATCAACTTCTTGATGAGCTCCACAATGGGATTGAGCTCAACTCCATTGCCCAGCAGATGATTAAAATTGGCCGGCTCCTGGCTCATCCAATAGCGCCACATTTTGCTCGTCAGCTCCGTCTTCGGCAGCTTGGCCAGACGCACCTCCTGGCCGCTCAGCGATTCCAGGTGCGTGCGCACCTTTTGCATAACCCGCTCCGCCTCCGTGTTGATGGGATTGCACTGACGCATTCCAAGGCTGGGTATGTAGAAGTAGTTCAAGCGCTTTAAGTCCACGGGTTCATCCAATCGGAGCGCGCCACGCAGCGACGGCTCCACCAGCACCTTTAAGATGGGACGCAAGTCTCTGGCGGAGCGAGTCATCGGACCCGCAGAGACCATCGTGCGCTTCTCCTGGCCGGTGCGGAAGGTGCAGCCGGCCATGTTGACGGCGCCGGAGCTAGGCTTGTGTCCAAAGATGCCGCAATTGAAGGCTGGAATGCGTATGGAGCCGCCAATATCGGTGCCCAGGCCGAAGCCAGTGCAGCAGGCTGAGATTAAAGCGCTCTCGCCGCCCGAGGAGCCACCCACGGAGCGCCGCAGATCATACGGATTGTTGGTGCCACCGATCAACATGTTCCGGGACTCGACCCACTTGTTCACCTCCGGCACATTGCTGGTGGCAATGATTATGGCGCCGCTCTGCTTCATCAGGCGCACACACTCAGCATCCTTCTTGGAGCGCACATTCCTGCGAGCCACGAGGCCCAACGTATGCAGCTTGCCCGCCACCTCGGTGCTGTCCTTGGTGGTGAAGGGCACGCCTAGGAAGGGCAGCGCCTGCAGCTCCTCCTCGCTGTACTTCTTCGACGCCAGCCGCTCGTCGATGGAGCGCGCCTCTTGCAGCGCCTCCTTGAACGGTCCATCGACAACGGCGTTGAGATCCCGGTTAACATTTTCGATGCGGTCGCAGTAGGCCTTGACGATGTCGTAACTTTTCAACTTACCGTCGCGTATCGCTGTTGCCAACTCGACTGCGCTCTTGGTCAATATGACCTGTTGATCCACTGTTGGCGGCGTTGCGACACGTTTATATGGTCCCAGATACCAGCCGAGTACAAATTCCAATAAACGATCCGTTATGATGTGGACCAGCGTTATCAACGCCTCCAAAATTAAGGTACCGATCGACATGTTCAATTATACAACGGTTTCTTTATCTATTAATTTATCTTTCTGCACAAAATGCGGCAACTTGAAAGTCATCAACTATCCAATTAGATATGTAATGTACGAATAATTTTTAAGAGTAAGCATTTTGCTAGCGTTGCCACCTGGCGGAAGACTGAGTGAAAGCTCTGTTTTTAAATGGCGCAACAGCCGTTGGGTGGGGGGTCTACAACGTAACGATTTCAAAAAATCAAGTGCATATAGATGAATGAAAACAAATTCCAACTATTAAATGAACTGCAATTGAAAATGAATTATATTTATTTATGTACAAGAATTGCTTGCATAGCGCTCATATATCGTACATGGCTTAACACGCTCGTCAACAACAACGGCATGGCGAGTCGTAGCGTGCACGACCACCCTCAAACACGAAACACGCCACCAGCGAAACAACAAAAATAAATATCGACCCGTCGCTGCCGCCGCGGCAGCTGAGCTTCAGAGTGGTAGTTGCTTTGCTGTCGCGCTGCTGTAGCGTCGCCAATTCGCTGTCACAGTACCTGTATCCAATTTTCGTATGTTAAAACAGAACGACTTCCAAAATAGAAAGTCAATTTATTTTAATGCAAATGTGTTTATTTTAAATGTTTTCAACTGTGCGAAATTGCCTTTAGGAACTGCAACAGCGTCAAAGGCCTATCACCTTATGTTTATATGCACATAAATGTGCATGTGTGTGCGTGTTTGTTGGTGTGGGTGTAGCTGAGAAACGCAGCAACTGTTCAAATTGCATATTAGATTCATTTATCATTCAAGTAACTGCACCCAAAGTGCACTTGTCTACAAAATCTACAAAATCTCCAGCTACGAAGCGTGCTCTTCATGATTAACTGCGATTCCGTTTGCTTAGCGTGTGTTTTTGTTTACTTACAACAACAGCAAAAATAAGAAAATCGCCGCTTACGAGTTTTTTTTTCTCCCTCTTTATTCGTGTTTCGTAAGTCACTTGATAAACAAACAATTTCGCGATTGTTGTTGTTATTGTTGCAAATTAAAAACAAGTGCCGCTTGCAGTCTTGATACGCAGCTCAAATTTATTTCTAAATATAATTTCCGATTGATTTCAGTCGCCAATTTGCGATTTCCCTTATAAATAACTGTGCTCAAAATCAAATAAATTTATATATGTGTGTGCAAAATTAAAATAAACATTTTGCTGACTCATTTTGTGAATAAAAAAGTTTTACTTTCCGCTTATGTTTTAAGCTGGCTACATTTTTGAAGATCTCTGGTAAATATTTGCCAAAGCTTGCAAGCTTTATTAATAACAGCTTATTCAGCTAACACACCTTTAAATGTTTATAAGACTGATTGAACAACAAATCATTCCATATAGCTTAATGTCCTAGTGTCTGCTGGTTGAATATATTATCCGATAAATCTCACAGCTAAGCTGGTTGAATAAAATTGGATAAAGCTGACTTTTAAAAAGTCTGAATATAGACAGTAATGCGCTCAAATTGAAATTTTGAGAACTCGAAGTCGAAGTCGAAGTCGGGCTTCATTTCAAATAGTAAAATCTAATTTACCAAAAACTCGTATATTTTATTCATTCGATTACATTCTTCAATAATTTCTAGTCTTCATCTCTACAACAAATTCAAACTGTTTAAATATTTACATAACCAATATCATTATTACGTTGCGTTTTTCTCAAGCAAAAGCAAAGAGCTGCCAGACTATTGGATACGCTACACATGTCGGATTAGAGCATATTGTTTATATATAAACATATCTGAGTTTATAAACAGTTTGGAATATAACATTTAATAAACAAATACATGAGTTTTGCCAGCTGATACGAAGCTCAACATATGGGAGGAAAAAAGTTACCTCTTATATGTATATAAATTTGTTTAGATACTTATATTTCAATGCAAGGAACAGATTTTGTTTAGTTTCTCTTAGCCAAATCCAATGAGCTGCATACCTGCCTTTGCTGCACACTTCTGCTGTGGCATTCGGGCATATTGCTTTTCCAGACGCGTAAGAGATAACAACTACCGTTATCTCTTATTGCGTATTCGCTCGCACGTGATAGTCTCCAATTGGCTTACTAAAAACTTGATGGTGATGAATAACGGTCGAACGATTGCCACCTGATTGCTCATAAGCCGGTTCGCCTCGACTATCTTAAACAACTAAGAAAACTCTAGTCAAGTGTTCTCGACTAGCAGACACCCTGGATCCTGTGCACTGTTGCTTATGTTGTTTATCAATTTTTGCTTACTTCTCTGAAAGTGGGAGAATGAATGGCATTAGTAATTATAAATAAATAATTAGTAGTAGGAGAATCTAAATACAAAACTTGAAGTCTCTGGCTTTTGTAGATGCTGAGATCAACACGTTCGTACATACGGACAGGTCAATCTGATAGGACTTAATATATATACTTCTGGGCTCAGCCACGCATCCTTATGCTGCCACATACAGGTTCACAAAAAGAATATACCCTCTTAACGGCTTTTCAGTGGGATGAGGGTGTAAAAAAACAAACAACAGCAACAAACAAAATGTGGCCGATAAGAAATGAAAGCCGAAATCTTTATTGAAGGGGAGGGCGTGCGCTCAGCTGGTAGCTGGCTATGGGGCCAGACGAGCAACTCAGTCGGACGAGCTCACATATTAAGCTCCAAAAACTAATCAATATACATATTTACACATATATATCTACACACACATATATATTAAAAAATTACACATTTTACAGTTAAGTGTCAAGCGTTCTATGGAAATGAAGTCAGCCGGCAGCCAGGTAGAAGCAACAGCCGATGAATCATCCGCATCGGCATCGGCCGCGGCAGCGGCAGCCGCGTACATGCGACAATTTGAGAATATTATAGCGCCGGGAAATGAGGCGTCAATGACCAGAGAGTTCAAACCGCAGGTGGCCTACGAGTTCGAGCGTTACCTCAATCCACAAAAGCTAAAGCAACACGTGCTACGCAGCGATAAGCTGCGCGCCCTTTTGGAGCACTATGCGCGACGGACGGAGCAGCCAGTCAAACAGCTGGAGCAGCAGGCGAAGGCGATTATCGATGAGATTGGCCTGGACAGGAATATGGCGATAATACGTTGGTGTGGCATTGCCATAACAGCGATTGGCAAACGGATCTGTGATGGCTTCTATGTCAATTCGGCCAGCATGGCCAATGTCCGCAAGGACATGGGCAAGTGTCCAGTTCTCTATCTGCCCAGTCATCGCAGCTACATGGACTTCATCCTGATGAGCTATATATGCTACTATTACGATATTGAAATACCGGGCATTGCGGCGGGCATGGGTGAGTCACGCACACATACACCCTTATATAAAATATGGGTCGCAGTTGCAGTTTGATTCATGCTTCTCGTAATCTTCGACAGACTTTCACTCGATGTTTGGAATGGGCACAATGCTCCGGAAGACGGGCGCCTTCTTCATGCGTCGCTCGTTCTCCAACGATGAACTCTACTGGGACATCTTTCGGGAGTACATGTACGCATTGGTGGCCAATTATCACATAGGCGTGGAGTTCTTTATAGAGGGCACGCGATCCCGCAATTTCAAGGCCCTTGTGCCGAAGGTGGGACTCTTGTCTATGGCCCTGTTGCCTTACTTTACGGGCGAGGTGCCGGACGTGATGATTGTGCCGGTTAGTGTGGCCTACGAGCGTGTGCTGGAGGAGCAGCTCTTCGTCTATGAGCTGCTGGGCGTGCCCAAGCCCAAGGAGTCCACCAAGGGTTTCTTTAAGGCCTTGAAGATCATCGACGAACGATTTGGCAAAATGTTTCTGGACTTCGGAGCGCCCATTTCGGTGCGTGAATTCTTTGGCCACGACAGCACGCAGCGCATCCAACGCGCCGGCCTTGGCGGACCGCTGCAGAAGCTCAATCGACAGGAGATCGAGCTGGTCAAGCAGCTGGCTAATGAGATTATCTATCAGCAGCAGCGTCGCATCGTCATCAGCACCTTCAACCTGCTGAGCCTGTATTATGCCAGCCAGCTGTACGGCCAGCGCAGCGTCAATCTCGAGGAGCTGTCCGCCGGAATACTCCATCTGAAGCGCATGTTCGAGCAGCTCGGCGGCCACGTCAGCACCACTGCGAGCAGCATCAAGGCCGATGTCGTCGATGCGGTCGAAATACATGGCAACATTTTGCAGTTCCGCGCCGGAAAGCTGCAGTTCACGCCATTGGCCGCCGAGCAGCTGGCTGCCCAGATCGATGTGAAGCGCTTGAAGGCGCATGCCTTGTGTCCACAAACAATGGCGGTAGCGGTTCCCATGTTGGCCCTCCAGCTCTATATAAATCCTTGCATGTTTTGGCTGGCCCGGCCAGCTTATCTGCTGCTTGCGGCGCTCAAGGAGCAGCGTCGTCAACAGCAGCTGGACAGTATAGGAACATATGCGGATACTCTCGCCGCTCTGCACAACCATGTGAGCAGCATGGATGCACTGTTCCAGCATGAGTTCATAATCGAGTCGAATCGCGAGGCGGCGGAATTCGAGACGCATTTGCAGCTTCTGCTCGACGAACAGGCGCTCCAGCTGCACGAGCATACGGGCAGGATACGTGTGCAGGATAACGAATGTTCGAGGGTTATACTGGCGGCCTTGGCACCCTTTCTCTGCCTCTATTATCAGCTGGCGGTGACGCTGCGACAGGTGAGCAAATGGTTGAAGCCAAGTAGAGCTTTGTTAACATTTTGATTACTCTTCCAGATGTCCGGCGAGTTTAGCTCAAAGGATCTGCTGGTGCGCGTCCAGCAGCATGTGGAGCAGCTGCTGCAGCAGCCAGGCGGAGCCGCCGCCCATGTGCATCCGTATTGTCTGGCCCTGGACAATCTCAACATTGCGATTTATGCTCTAATACAGTCCGGCTATCTGGAAAAGACGCGTGAAACGGGTTTGATGACCATTGCGGCGTCTACGCCGATGAAGTGCCTCCGGCAGCTGGAGCTGCAGCTGCTCGAGTATTGCCAACTGATGCCATTTGCCCAATACTCGACGGCCGCCAACGAGCAGGCCCAAACGCATATGGCCAAGTTATAACTGACAAACGGCAAGCGGTTGGCCAATCCCTCCAACATGCTGCCCACCGGCTTGGCAACGACGATGACACAGCAACAAAGTACAATATCACAGTTCATTCAATTCATTGCTAGCCTGCTCAAGAATTGTCGTATCGTATGCATTCTCTTTGTTTTTGTACTCGTGGCCCCCATGTGGCAATTACTACTGTGGCTGATCGCAATCCTTTGCTCGGCCGCGTAATGTGTGACAGAGAAAGAGAAGAGACAGAGAGAGAAAGAGCGAATGTGTGTGTGTGGGTGTTGAGTATATGGATATATATATATATATGGGAGTTAGGTAGTATTTTGTTTTAGTCTGTAAGCATTTATTTATAATTAATATTATTCATTCTTAGTTTGTTGCCATACACAAAAAAAAAACTGTTTACATATGTAGTCGGATTTTTGTTTTTATAGCTAGAGATCCCAACGACATTTGTTAATATACATACGTTCAAGAACACATAATTCCATTAAAAATTCATCTACTAGTTCCTAATTTTCTTATTAGCTAACTTTTAGATTTTTAAGCATTCCTCGTAAACTGCACAAAAACTCGGAAATCTTTTTCAAATGAATTTATGGCACCCTTATGATATGTTATATATTTTATGGTTTTTTTAGTTTTTAGTTGTCAAACAAATGTTAAATTGATGCTGCCAATGTTAATTTTTATTTGTTGAGCCAAAAAAATGCTTTTATCATTTAAATAAATTTTTGAGAGCATTTTAGTCCAGCTTCTAAGCAGTTGTGCTTAGAAATGTAAGCAACAGCGCACCATACTGTTAACTTTTCGATCTGTTATTCAAAATGAGATTTTGCTGTTACATTAACAGATTAAAGTTATGCTATTAACAGTTAAATATAATGTATGGCATTGCTTACATGATCTATCTATGTTAAACCTCTAAACATAATGTTAACGTGTTTGTCAGCTTTTGTTAACATTACAGAGCTATGTTAGGCTACAGTAGATTTTAATATTCCTTACTTATTTTCACTCATACCCTCGAACAAGCCTTCTGCACGGTATATTATGTCATTCACTTACCCAAGGAAAGGGTATTCGTAATTCGTCATGTCATGCTTTTTGTATTTTCAATTCCTTACGGTATTTCGTAAAGTATATAAAAGTGCCAATTAAAATGCACTTGAAATTTTAATAACAAATGAGTTCTAACTATAGTTTGTCTATAGAAAATATGATATATACATACACATATATATATAAGTATATAGTTTGATATATTCTCAATATTTTTATAATGCATAGAAACATAGGAATTTCCTAAAGAAAGAAAAACACACACAAAGGTCAAGCAACAAATAGTGCAATATTTTGTTCTTTGTTTAATACCCTTTTTTAACAACAACAAACATATTTTTGTGGCATAAGTGTTTTGTAGCTAATTTTATATATATACACATATATGTATACTATAGAAACCGAACACCAAATACTCTACTTTATACACTACATTCAAAGCAAAAGCAAAAGCAAACAAATAAAATAAATTAAATTGGCGCCAGTTGCGCCTTTGCAAAAGATTAATATACAAAAAAAGAGAAGAAAAGCAAAAACAAATTAAAATTATAAAATATATTTGAATGTGTTAGACAAGAGAGAAGGGGGGCTAGCAGAACTCTCGTTTGAACTGCTCCAATGTCCGCTGGCTGATGACCAAACGCATGAGAATCTTCTCTGGATTCTGCTCATCGGCACGGGTATCCACGACTGCGGCATTCTTATACAACCAGGCCATTTCGACGCCGCCGCTGGGCACGCGCACCTGCAGCTTGCGACGACCGGTGGCAGCCAAAATTTGTTGCTCCACATCCTTGAGCAGCGGCTGGAGGCCCATCGAGCTGCGTGCCGAGATTAGATGACCCGGCGCCGTACTTTCTTGCTCCATTTTGGCTTTCAATTGGGCATTCGGAGTAAGCAAATCGCATTTGTTATATACGTTAATGATAGGCGGCAATTGGCAGTTGCCATTGGAATGGACGCCGGCTACGCTGAAAGCCAAGGAGCGCAGCGTCGACTCCACATGCGCGCGCTGTGCAGCATGGCAAGGATGCGACATATCCTGCACGTGTATAATAATGTCCTAAAGGAGAACTGGATTAAAAGCTGTTAATAGAGAGGTTAACTCTGTTATATTCACCGCCAGCATGGCATCCTCCAGCGTGGCTACGAAGCACTCGAACAAGCCCGTTGGCAAGTCGGACATGAAGCCCACTGTGTCCATGTAGATGAGCTGCAGATTGCAGGGCAGGAAGCCCGCATGTGCTGTGACATCGAGCGTGGCAAACAGCTGATTGCGCGGCTGCATTGCATCCTCCACAGTAAGAGCCTTGATCAGGGAAGTCTTGCCCGAGTTTGTGTAGCCAACGACTGCCGCAACGGGATAGTTGAGCTGCTTGCGCTTCTGGCGCAGCAGCTGTCGCTGGCGACGCACATCGTCCAGCTCGACGCGCAGTTTGCGCTCTCTGGTGCGGAGTATCTCCTTTTGCAGATCAGTCAGCGAGTAGCCTTGGCGACGTGTCTGGGTGGCACTAGCATCCTTGGCCTGCGACCATATATAAGGCAACTCGGCCATGGCCACCTGCAGGCGCGCCTCGGCGCTGGTCGCGTGGAGACGTAAGATTTGAATGACCACCGAGTAGCGATCCAGCACTGGCAGCTTGAACTCTGCCTCCAGGAACTGTTTCTGAGCAAAAGAGAGTGTACCCTTGCTGATAAACAGGCAGTTGATTTGCTGAACTTGGCGCAGATCATTGAGCAGCTGCTTCACCTCGATCAACTTTCCGCTGCCAAAGAGCGTTTTGCGCTCAAGGCTCTCCAGTGGCACCTTCAGGGATCGAGCTACCTGCCAGTTGGGCAGCGAGTGAATCAGAGCCGTCGCCTCTGCCAGTTGATCGTCGGGCGTTACGTCGATTGGAGTTTTGCGCTTGGCGGATCGCTTGACATAGGGCTGCAGAATGAAGACGTGTTGAGCTGTGGGCACATCTCTGCTAATGCGCATAGCTCCACCAGCGACTTCATCATAGGCGCTGCAAAGGAATAGTTTAGCACAGGATCAGACAGATAGTTGACTCACGCTCACCGATCATCCAGGAATCGCATATCCCCGCCGCCGACTGCATTGGATTCGCTCTGTTCTTGCATTCCAGCCTGTATTTGTGCATCGTAGAAGCTCTTTCTGTTGCGTAATCCCTTCACTCCCTGATGTTGTGTGTATTTAAAACGCGCTGGCATCTGGTTGACTCCTGGACACAGTTTGACTGGCCGGGAGAAGCGCAGAAGCGAACGCAGGCATTTCATGACTTAAACTATACTATCGACAATTTTGTTCAACTAAAATGTGTCCTCCTTAAGCACCGTATGCTTGTCCTCAAAGGCCATCCACGCCGCTTGGCAGGATTTGGTGCGAGTTGTTGTTGTCTGATATGCAACGCCCGTTGCTACTAACGAGGAAACTAATATGTTGTACTTCGCTGGATAGCGTATTTTGGCTTGAACCGCTTTTTGAACAAAATAAGTGCCTGCAAATCCTAAAAAACTAATAATTATGCAATTTGTATTTTGACAAACAATTCAATGACTGCCAACCTAAACAAAAAGATGCCAGTCCCGTAAACAGAGCACGTGTCATGCAATCCAGGTACCCGTCAAAGCCAGGATGTTTATCGCGTTGCTGTTCCTTAACGCGCTTTATATCGTTCATAATAAGTATTTTTATTTATGCATTAATTGAAACGCAGAAAAATGAAATGGTCAACCGGCTCGGTTAATTATAGTGGCAGCACTGTATTTAATGAACGATCTGGCAACTACATGGTTTGGTATTAAGTATCGTATACACGGTGTAATTATTATGTACAATTAAATTTCATAAAATTTATATCATTTGTTAAAAATCATCTTCAGTACAAAATATAATTGCAATTATAATATAAATATATATAACACTAATTCTATAACATAACATTATGTTGTACTTTGAATGAGGGGCACACGCACGACACATTGAAATAAGGTGGCAGCACTTTCTGAGATTAGTGTCTGCCAGTCTGGCAACGAGATTCCGTTGAGTTGTTGTTTGTGGCGTTTTCCTAAGATTTTGCTGCAAAATGGATGTGGAGAAGATTTGTCGCACTTGCCTAAGTCTCTCGGGTCCATTTTTGTCCATCTATGATGGTGACTCCGGCAGCTGTTTGGTCGATATGCTGCGCGAATTCACGCGGACCAAGGTAAGCCCAGGTGTTTAAACAATCAACCTCTCAGACTGAATTCCCTCTTCCTCCTTTACAGCCGCGGCGCGAGGATAATCTGCCAGCTAGGGTCTGCCTTAGCTGCATCAGTGAAATAAACCACTGCTACTCGTTTAAACTGAAGTGCGAAAGCTCGAATCGCACTCTGCGACAGCTGCTGCCCAATGCGCTACCCGAGCAGCCGGACCAGCCGACGGCTGCAGCGAAATCCACAGTGGATAGCGCGATACAAACAAATGCGGTGGCGACGGCCACCAGTGAGGCGCAAACGGATGAGGTTGCCACCACAGATGCGGCGCAGAACACAAGCATGGAGCAGCCTACGCTGCTCGCCAACGAGCCTGTCGTTGAGGGGGAGGAGGAGGAGGAGGGCCAGGAAGAGGAAGAGTATGACTACGAATTTACCGATGAGCAGGAAACAGATGAGACACCGTCCAAGGCAAGCGCCGAGAATATAATTCTTCATGTGGAAAAGGACAACATTAAATTCGAAACGGAAATGGTTTACAATAAGAATACAGGCGAGCTGCTCGAACAGGCTGTGGAAACGGTTGCCAAGCAGAAGGAGTACAAATACCGGCTTGTCAGCAATGGAAATGGCGACACATACATCTCACCGGAGCCGGCGCCTGCTCCGTCACACAGTCACCCAACCCGCAAGTGCACCGCAAAGCAGCTGAAGGAAGAACAAGCGACGCAGCAGGAGTCGCAGTCAACGTCCAAGCGCAGTGTGCATCAACAGCCGGAGGGGCAGCTGGACGGGGCGCCTACTGTAAAGAAACCAAAACCCAGCAACCTAAATAACACAACCTCAGTCGAATCGGAAGAGCTGAAGGTCAAGTTTCACTGTGATCGCTGCAATGCGGGCTTCGCGCTGGAGAAATCCCTGATTATACATCGGCGGCAAAACAGCTGCACCCATCGGAACTTCAAGTGCAATGAGTGCGAGCGGGTGTTCGTCTCGCTGGATCACCTAACCGAGCACCAGGCCACGCATGGAGCATTCATATGTCAGGAGTGCGGCTTGCGTTGCGAGTCCATGGAGCAGCTAGGCAGGCACATGGTGCAGACGCACAAGCGCAATTTGCGCAATCAGTGCAATGTCTGCCAGAAGGGTAAGTGGAGCAGGGCAAAATATTTAGTATGGCTCTAACATTCTCCGCATTGCAGTCTTCACCATGTTGTCCACGCTGCGGGATCACATGCGCATCCACACCGGCGAGAAGCCGTTTGTGTGCAATGTCTGTGGTAAGGGCTTCACCCAGAATGCGAATCTGCGGCAGCACAAGATGCGCCACTCGGACATCAAGCGATTCAAGTGTGAGCTGTGCGATCATTCCTTTGTGACCAAGGCGGAGCTGACCTCACATGCCCGCACCCACACGGGCGTCAAGCCGTATCAGTGCGAAGTGTGCTCCTCCAGATTCACCACCAGCTGCTCCTTGGCCAAGCACAAGCGGAAGCACACTGGCGAACGACCCTACGCCTGTGATCTGTGTCCCATGCGTTTCACGGCGCTCAACGTGCTCAAGAATCATCGCCGTACACACACGGGCGAACGTCCCTACGTGTGTCCCTTCTGCTCCAAGAGCTTTACGCAGCGTGGCGACTGCCAGATGCATCAGCGCACTCATCAGGGTGACAAAATCTACATTTGTCCGGTGTGCAGCGAGGAGTTTAAAACGATGAACGACATGCGGACGCATCTCACGATGCACGAGCAGGATGACAAGCGATTGGTCCACTTCACCCTGCTGAGCAACAAGGAGAATGGAAGTGCGGCTCTCGAGGAGGCCGACGAGGAGTCGGATGCAACGGAATTGCTGTAGACTAGTGTTTCCCCAACGGGAATTTATAATTATGCAGGGCTTTAGGATGGGTCATTCCATAAGATATGAGCTGGAAAACTTTTGACTGAGCTGAAATATTCTCGATAATTAGGACAAGGGGTATACGGTGTACATTAGAAGACATTTGCTTCTGGAGCAGAGTAATCTGTGATCAGTAAGAGCTATCGATAACAACAATCGATAATTATCGCAAGGGTCTGGCTGTCGATCTGGTAAATAAAATAAATTAAACTAGCTGAAAATATAATCGGTTGAAATGTCTATCGATATTCGATTAATAATTATCGATAAATGTAATAAATGTATCGATACACAAGCTAAAGGTTATTAATCGTTTAAGCTATTAATCCTTTTATCGACTTTAAACGTTACAAGTTCTTACTTTATCGATATACCTGTCGATAACTCAAGATGTTACCAAATCTATTATCGGTAAAAGCACGCAGAGTCTAACCTATCAATTCTTGAATTCCCTAGTTCATTTTTTGTATAAATTGTAGAATAGTTAACGCTTTTATCGATAGTCTAACGATAGCTCCATTGCTTTCCAGCTCTAGTTTAAATTATGACAGGGTTTTTGTAGAATTTCCTTAGTCTTTAATTTTAGCTTACAACTGTAGTTATTAAAATGCTTATGATTCGATATATGCACTTGGTCGTCTAGTAGAACTGTCCAAACTGAGCCGCCGCCGCCACCGGCTGCTGCTGCTGTTGCTGTTGTTGCTGCTGGAGCGCTGATGTGGAGGCCTCCGTCGTGGCGACAGCTACCGTTGAGTTGTGTGATGAGCCGCTGGTCAAAGGCGGATCGCCTTGAAACCAGTTGACCAGCTCGTGATGCGCACTCTGGACGCACTTGCGCTGATCGGCAATCAGGTTCTCTGAGTATTTCACATGGTTGGCATACGCCTCCTTCTCGTGCTGCACATCCTTGGACATGCGATGCAGATCCTTCAGTATCGCCGAGCCCCACAGTTGGACATGTATGTCAGGTATTTTGCTTGCCAGTTGCATGGCTGGCGTCACCATATTCATGCTCTCCTTCGAGTTGCCTATGCTGAGGAAGACGTGTGAGAGCAGCACCAATGAGCAGCTGGTCAGGCGATTCAAATCTTCCGCATTGGCCATTTTCAAGGTTTCCCGCAAAAACCGTCTGTAAAATTTTAACCGATGAGCTCTACAAATAAAAGAGTCTGATTTGAAATTGCTACTCACTTTGCCTCATGGAAACTGTTCTTGTGGAAGGCGTGTAGTCCCTGGACATAGTAGAAGCCACCCATTAGCGCCTGACTGCTGTACGTGTGGGTGTTCTCCGTGGACACCGCGTCGAGTATTTGCTTAAGGTCTGCGTCCCGTTTGGTGCGCAGATAAATGATGGCCAGATTAAGATTGGCGAACAGCTTCAGATCCCGCTCCCCTGTTTCGTTTACGCACACCAGAAACTGGCGCTCCGCGTGCTCAAAGAAGCTCGTGGACATGGAATACAAACCGATAAGGCAATGCAGCTGCGCCGAGTGTCGTTTAAGCAGGTTGCGATGCGGCACAGCGAGGCAGACATCGCGAGCTGCGGCTATTTCCCGTATGGCCAGCTCACGGTTGCCCATGACCATGCGGCACATGACAATGTGCTCCAGCAGGATGACCTTGAAAACGGATAATATGGATTTGTCCTCCTGCAGCTTCAGTTTCTCGATCTGTGTGAGCGCCTTCTCCGTATACTTTTGCGCCTTGTCCATGTAGCCGGCCATCATGGAGTGCGAGACGGTGACCAGATAGACGAGCACATACAGCTGCTCCTTGGGAAGCCAGACAAACATCTCCAGCTGATTGGATCCAAAGATAGACTCGTCGCTGGGCCAATTCGGCGCCATAATCGTTTGTATGGACATTTGCAGCTGCTTTAAACTGGGTTTCACTGTCTTCACCTGGCCGAGGGCCAGATAGTAGCACACTTGTAGCACAAGGAAGAACACTTTTAGGTACTCCTTTTGATGTGGATTGGGTATGTTATTGTCGATAATCTGACCCGCCGAATTCAGCAGCGCCAGGACATCGTTCGTTTTGCGTTCAATCATTAGGATCATTGCACGAGAGAGTAAAAAGAGAACCTTTAGGTATGTGGCGCCCGCCTCCTCGGCCGACTCAGCGCCGACGGCCAACAGATCGCTGGCCAGCGAGTATTCTCGATCGTTCGCATGGATCTGGGACAATTGCAGCAGCAGTTTGCAGTGCCAATATACATTGTTCTGTGATAGCTCCACTGCACGCCGCAGCATCGCCTTGGCATGTGAGCTCTGCTCCGTTTTCAGATGCAGCTGGGCGAGAAGTGATGCCGTGTCAAATTTGACATCATCGAAGTTCATCAGGGGCTCCGAAATGCTCCACGCCTGCTCCAAATGGCGGCGCGCCAAGTCTATGTTACACGTATAGACCATTAGCACTTGGCCCATTTGCAGGTGTGTGCGCGCCTCCACCTAAAAGGATCAATATGAGCATAAGTTGCATTTGTTGTTGACTTTCACTTGCGCTTACCTTCGAAGGCGGCTGAAAAGTGAAGAGCGCCTGTAAACATTGTATGCACTTCTTTATGTTTGGTGGCTGTGAGGTACGAAAGTATTCCGCGAGTCCCAGCAGCGATATGTAGCACGCATCCTGTGATGCTGCTGTTGTGTTTGCTGCACTCATTCTGTTTTAATTGCTAGAAAGCGGCTTCGTTTTGTTTATCGCGTAATTTTGTTGTTGTTGCTGCTGCTGCGTGGGTTAATGTGGTTGCAATCAGTGTTGATAAACATTGCGCGTGAAAGTGTTGCAGTTGGCGGTGTTATCGATAGGTGCAGCAACTTTAACCCACAAAACAATTACAATTATTTATATGCATTCAAAATAGATTAAAATTGAATTTAATATAAATAATAAAATTAACTTTTAATTTTTACATAAAATACCAAAACTTTGTGATAACATCTATCGCACAATTATTTATCGATGATTGCTATCGATCCGATGCCTCTTCACATCAAAATATTACCTAAGCCGCGCTCTTTAATAAGCTCAGTCTTAAACTTAAAGCGGTTGCAGCAGGTCGTTTTTATTTTGATTTGCACATCCAGTGAATTACGTTTCTCAACCAAAAAAAAAAAAGGTAAAAGTCAATTGCTATTTATTATTATCTCATTTGTGTATGACAGTTTTTGAAATACCACAAGCGACCGGTTTTTCCTAATCGGTAGTCGCATCAGATATGAATATTATGAATTTTTTGCAATTGTCAAATCTATGGTGAATTATGTGCCTTGTTTGTCCCAATGTAAAAAAAGTGATTTTTAAATTGTTTTGCGGTTGTCTCACGCAAGCACATTCTGAAATTGTTATACAGAAATGAATACGAAGTTAGTTCAATGCGTAATCTTTTTAATAGTCATATATGTATAAAAATATAGTCATATATACATACGTATATGAAATACGTCAGTCTTCAGATTTTTCTGAACTGTGAGGATTGCTGCTCACAATTAAATACCTAAGTACTAAGTCATAAGTTAAACCGACTTGAAATTTAAGAATAGGGACTTGTGTTCTTTTTCACGCGAATACTTAATTAACATTAAATTAAATTGTTCACTGTTGCTTATTGACAGCAATTAATTTTGCGTTCGAGTCAACATTTATGCACAAGCACGATCAATACTTTACGTCAATTTCAGTTGGAAATACCCTACGACGAGTTGTTGTTCAGTGTTTTTGTTTTTGCCAGTGTGGGCAGCGCAGGCGCGAATGAAGGCAGCAACTTTGTTGGTAAACGATCGCGTGAGGAGAAAGAAAGAGAGAGAGGAAAAAAAACCAATTACAAAATCGCCAATACAGGGTCAAAGAAGAGCGCGTTGAAATGTTAACAATTTCTGAATCACGCATATATTTTAAAGTGCACACAATTGTGTGTGGACACTGGAACTGGTTTCGAAAATGTTAATTTTCTGCTTTGTTTGGGTTTTTTCTTTTACAAATAGTTTTCGTTGCGTCGCTTAATCACGCAACTGTGACGTCGGCAGACCGACAGCGAAAAAAGACAATTCGCCCTCGTTTTCGTGCTCAGTCGAATGCAGCGGCGGTAACAGCAACAACAACTCTCTTTGCTGCTGCGAATTTGACTGCAGAGAAGCTCAGACACAGCGAAAAAAGACAATTCGTCCTCGTTTTCATGCACAATCATATCCAATGCAACAACAACAAAAACAACTCTCTTTGCTGCTGCGAATTCGAGTGCAGAGTAGCTCAGACAGCGAAAAAAATTCGGCCTCTTTTCATGCTTAGTCGAATGCAGCAGCAGCAGCAACAACATCAATAACAACTCGCTTTGTTGTGCAGACAAGCTCATCAACTTTCACTTTTCGCCGTCGGCTTTGTAGCGAGATTTTGCAATTGGTTGAAAAATTGAAGATAAGTGCGCTTCGGGAGCATCGCAGCAATGAGTCAGCTTTAAGGGTTTTTTAATGACCTGCTTAAAGACTGCGATATGTAAATTTAGCCGGCATATAACTCTTTGCATATATTAAAGCTAACGACATAATATACGAATGCGTGACGAATAATAAATAATCCTATTAAGTCACGTTTTTCCCATGTTTAACTTAGCTGCCGCTGAGTTGCAGCGAACTTTTACTGCTTTGTAAATATTTGCAATGACATTTTAGTTGCAGGCGTTGCCACCTATCTGAATAAAGTTGCAATACACTTTTAATTCGTATTTGAAAAATATCGAAATAATCATTAATTGGATATAAAAAAGAATTTATGCTATAAATACATTTTTATAGCTTTATTAACCTCTCAAAAAATCTGTATATATTATTTGAACATATTTTCGAGTCGATAAACCTCCTTCGTGGCAGATTTATAATGCCAATAATAATCAAATAACAATATCCGAAGGCCGTGACACTGAATTCCACTCACGTAACATTTTGGCAAGGCGAAGGCGACTTAAACTAATCTAAAATTCTGCGAACTGAACGTTTTTGATCTGTTGCAGAGAATGAAGGTGTGCCTAACACTGATGCTGGCGCTGCTGCCGGCGATAATTAGCGGCGAGCTCTGTGGCATAGCGACAGATCCGAGCATGACGACCCTTAGCTCCAATCTGTATCGTGGTCAGCAGGAGTTCTCGGTGGCCATGCTGGATGCCATAAGGAAAGCGACGCCCAACGACAACGTCTTCTTCTCGCCCTACAGCACCTACCACGCCCTCTTGTTGGCCTATTTCGGTGCCACCGGCGAGTCCGAGTCGGAGCTGAGGACTGCGCTGCGTCTGAACTGGGCGCCCAATAAGGAGGCTGTGCGTAGCGCCTACCGCCTGGAGAAGACGACACGGGAAATACGAGCGAAGCAAATGCCGCTGGAGTTCGCATCCGCGGATCGTTTGTACTTCGATGATCAGGTGAAGCTGGCCAGCTGCCTGGATGCCCGCCTGCATGACGAGATTATCCAGCTGAATATCAGGGACAATGTGGAACAGACCCGTCAGCAGATCAACTCGTGGATTTCCGGGGTAACACGCAATGAAATCAAGGATATGATTGGTCAAGGGGACATCGATTCGCGCACTCAACTGGTGCTGGCCAATGCGGCATACTTCAAAGGCCAGTGGACCAGTCGCTTCAATCCGGACAAGACCCAACAGATGCCCTTCTATACGTCCAGCGAAAAGTATTCCTTTGTGCCAATGATGCAGCAGAAGGGAAATTTCCTACTGCATCCGGATGAGAACTTGGGTGCGCATGTCCTGCAGCTGCCCTTCCGCACCTCGATGAAGGAGTCCGACGATGAGGAATCGGATATATCGATGGTCATCATACTGCCGACCTTTAACAATGATGCCCTGGAGCAGATGCTGGGTAAGCTGAATTCCGCGACACTGGATGCGGCTCTCAGGGAAGCGTCGATGCGAGAGATTGAGGTAACGCTGCCGAAGTTTGAATTCCAGCAGCGTCTGGAACTGTTGCCGGTAAGTAGACCGATCCATGTAGTCTTTATATAGATATCTCACAGTCCTGTTGTCTTATTTCAGATCCTGCGCCAAATGGGCGTCAATCAAATATTCGAGAGCACTGCCAGCTTTAACGACTTCAGCAACGATCAGAACATCTTCTTCGGCGATGCCAAGCACATGGCCAAGATCAAGGTCGATGAGGAGGGCAGCACTGCGGCAGCGGCCACCGTTTTGGTCAGTTTCCGTTCCGCTCGACCCGTCGAGCCAACTAAATTCGAGTGCAATCATCCATTCGTGTTCTTGATCTACGATCATAAGTCGAAAGCTGTTCTCTTTACGGGCATCTATCGTGATCCCAAGACAATGAAGTGAAGTATAGAGCCACGCCCCCTCATCCAAAGGCTCGTGTCGTGTCTCTAATTATTGTTTAATCCTTAACCAAATTTTGTCTCGAATAAGCGCAAGTACCTTAACAAGTTTTAATTGTATTTGTAAAAATAAATTATATAAACAAATCGTTGACTATTTAAAATGATTCAGTTAGTTAAGTTTTTTCTTAATTAAAACTGTTCCCGGGGAATGAAATAAAGTGTTAATTAAATCTATTAACCTTTGTTCTGTAAAGCTTGAACAACAATTGTGTTATACAATGTTCGACATTGATCTCCTTCCTAACAGAGAAACAGCTCTGTACAATTAAGAGCTAACTGTTAACAGCTCCTTAACATTACTTTCAATGAATCAATGTTCGACACTGACGTCTCTTTTGAAAGAGAACGAATTGTGTTAAAAAAAAAACTCTAACATAACGCTCTCTGTTAAACCCGTCTTAATAATAGAAACCCAGTGAAAAACACTTGTAAAACATTCAATTTTGCTCTTTTTACTAATTTCTTTATAAAAAAAGATTGCGTAAATCAATATACATAGTTAATTCTTTGTTTCATTTCTTTTAAGTAAACATTGCTACATAAATTAGGAATTTAAATGAGCTACTTAAGAGGAGCTTAGGCAACCTAGTTAACAAGCATGCGTATATACAAAAAACAAAAAATAAACTTTAATACTTAAAGCAAAGAAATTATAATTTTGTTAGCGGTTTGAAACTTCTTCATTTTGGCAATTAAATTTGAATGTCATGGCTAAAGCGAAAAGCACGGAAGGCACTTTGGATTAGCTACCTCTCTCTCTCTCTCCTCCTCTCTCTTACTCTCTCTCTTTCTCGTTCTCTGTCTCAATAAAGTGCAAAATTTACAAAATGAAGAAGAAATACTAGTAGATAGTGCCTGTTGCTCCTCGAAAACCACTTCTAAAATTCATTTATCAATTCTGATAAGGCAAGTCGGGGGCGACAGGCGAAGTGCGCAATCAATCATATATAAATTATTTGAGTTTGATCTATAGATCATCTGGTGGCATGAATACCGCATAGATGGCAAAGCCAATGAATACAATGCCGCCCACAATGGTGACAGTGCGCACCGAGATTTTGGAGGCCACCAGACGGCCGCCAATCACAGCCAGACCAGTGCAAATGCAGTGGCCGAGAATGCCGCCAACAATCACGCCATAGACATCCTGCAAGACAGTAAACAAAGAGTAGTTAGCAAACAAGTTGGAACGATTGGAAATGGAACAGTTGTAATGTGTATTATTTAAGAAAGTATTATATTTTAATTTAAACAATTACAATATATGGAATGGAACACTTGAAACAAGTTGGATCGAAACATAGATAATTAGTAAGCAACTTATTACATTTTCATAATAATAAGGATTTTACAAAAGGCAACATTTTGCAACTGTTACAAGGCTTATTAGAAAACAAATTGGAATTGAAACACTCACCTTGCTGGCAGCCAGAATGATGGTTGTCAATTGAGAACGATCGCCCCACTCGGCGAGGAAGGTCATCGTAAAGGCCTGGGCAAAGATGCGCATGGTAAAATAGGTGGCGCCACGGCGTTGCATCTTGTTGCGACGTCCGCTCTCTGGATCCTGCACCAGGGCAGCATTCACATCACGATCCAGCTGGAAGGTAGAGTATAAAATCGAATGTTAAGCTTAGATCAGGACACTTATAGCTTAGATGAGGCTTATGTGTGCAATGGATATATAAAAGGAGGAACAACGAAAAAAGGAACTTGCACAATTAATAGATAAAAATTTTAAGAAATATATATGGGAAAATATCACAAACGATCACTGCAAAACGAAACGGAATCAAGAACAACACATGCATTTTTATTTGTGTGTCTGTGTGCGTGTGCATGTGTGAGCTGAATGACATAACCTAAATGCAACGAAATTGTATGAAATGCACTGAGAATGAAACAAAGCATACTAAAGTAACAAATGCCGCAAGAAAAAAAATAAATAGAACATGTCATGTGTTACTTAAAAAATAGTTATTAGAAATAATGCTCTATGAATGATTGCGTGCGTGTGTGTGTGTGTATGTGTGTTTGCGTGTAAAATTTTGTTTGGGAAGTTTGTTGTTGTTGATTGTTTATAAAAAAGCAGGTGAAACGTAGATGAAACAACAATAGGTGTTAACATTGTTGCTCGATCTCTAACCCGTGCTTTCTCCTCGCCGTCAATGTTATCATTGAAGCTATCGTGTCCAGCTAAAGGAGCACGTGGCTCAGCCGCATCCACATCCAAGTCAGGCTCAATGGCAGATGAAGAAGAAGCATTGGGATTGTTGTTACGTGGAATATCACAATGGGTTTGTTCGGTCTGGTTCGATGAGGCGATCGATCCCGAGTGCGTTGGACTATTGTGGAACGTTGTCATTTTCAGCTGTTCCACAATCCGTCCGCTATCCTTTAAAAGGACCTCGGAGTTGTGATAGTCCACATCGTTGCCAGTTTTATCACAGCTCGTTTGCTTAACATTAGTTGAGTTATTGGTGGTATTATTGTTGTTGTTGTGGTTGTTGTTGTTTGTCGGCTTGCGTTGGCGATGCTGCATCTCGGAACTGGAGTTCGATTTGGCCAACACGTTCACATTGCGTCCATGGATGAGCGCCTGTTCGCTTTGATCCTCCTTATCCGAGTTGCTGTTCTTTCGCTTTCCATCGGAATCCTCAAATTTCCGCGTGGCTTTTCGCATTAACTGCGGGTTTTTTTTTGTCAATTTTTTCAATTTTTTGCGAGTTAAAATTTCAAATCGAGTTTTTAACACACATTTTGTTTGTTTCAATTTTTGGGTTTTTTATTATTTATTTATTTTTTTTTGTTGAAAGAAAGAATAATTAAATTGAACATTAGCTAAGTTTTGTTTATAAATCACAGACAAAATGTGTTTTTTTTTCTTGGGGGGGCTTTTTTTTTTTGGTAAATTGTTTTTTTTGCGGTTAAGCAGCTTTGTTTTTGAACTTGAAAGGTTGTTAATTTTGTTCATTGTTTTGTTTTTTTCTTTTTTTAATCTTCTTTATCTGCGACGTGCAATTAGTCACATAGGCGTTGCGTGTGCTTGTGTGTGTATTTTAAAGCATATAAAATTTATGTAAAATACAAATTTATACATATAATCATTTATATATATGTAAAAGCATATTCAAGTAAAAACTGCGTGTGAATGATCGATTAATGCTAAACAATCGATTTCTGTTGAGCAAAACAAAGTTATGTTTCAATGCCAGCGTTTTAAATATGTCAAAAGTTTGACAGCTACTCAATTTAAGACTGTAAATGTTAGTTGGGTAAGATTATTGGATAAAGATTTATTAATTGTGGTAAACAAAAAAGCTGATGATCGATTATCGATTTCTGTAGTTGATCGAAACATAAGTGTGTTTCAATGCCAGCGTTTCAAATGCCTCTGTAGCTTTCCGCTATTCGATTTAAGACTCAATGTTAGGTTGAGAATTATATTTGATTATAAATTAGAATTAAATAGTTAACAAATAATTATGATTAAGTCAAGCATGCGATTTAGCTATAATTACAATTTGAAATGTGGGAACTTTGTATTCAATTAGTTTCTAAAATTCAATAGAGTGTTTGTTTTGTTGTTGTTATTTGTGAGTAGAGAGCAAAATGAGTTAAAACTACAGAATAACAAATAAAAATAAAGCTTTTTTTTTACAGGCAAAACGTGTTGAAACGAGCAAATGAAGTGAATGTCTCTCCATCATCTTCTTCTTAATCTTCTTGTTGTTGTTATTTGTTTTGTCAAGTAAAAAAGTAAAAATATTGTCAAGAATTATGTACAAGCAGTTAAGCGTTGCTATTTACAATAAGCGCAAGTACAACTACTATCAAATATTAACAAAGCAGGTTACAAAGGGGAATTCTACAATTACAGTTAAACTAATGTACAGATATGTACATATATATATATATATATGTATATCTGTATAGCTTGCACACTTACCTCATCTTCACGCTTACGCAAATCGCTTTGCACCTCCTCGAGCTCCTCTTGGGCATCGGTAGGCTTCATTTTGTAACCATCGTACAACATTTTTAAACCGAATATTAAAAATAATGCAGTAGATATATAATACGTAAAAATCTGTTGAAAGATAACCCATTAAATACAGATAAATCATTCAAGATAAGCCATGATATGTGTACCTTAGGAATAAAGTTTGCTGCCATGCCAAATACGCATGAGAGAACCGTCATAAGGGCCAAGGCGGTAATTGCACCGACGAAGACAATTAAACGTGGATGGCGCATTGCCATTATGGCAGCAATAAAGAAAGTCTTATCGCCTAACTCTGTTAATAATATAACAGAGATCGATGCAGTGAATGCATCGACAAACGTTCCCTTTGCCTTCATCTCTCGTTCCGGTTCGGCGACTTTCTCTTTTATTCCATTCAATTCGGTTACTATTTTATCTATCGATTGCTGTTCCACATTCTGCAAAATAGAATTTTACAATTGATAAAGTCTTACTCTCACATATAGTTTATTGAAGGTCACTCACCTGCTGTTTGTCTGCGATTATGGCCGCATTCTCATCCCCATCTGGATTCGATTCGGCCGCACATATGGTCGAGAATGTTAGCACCACCATTAAGGCCATTGCCATGTGCCATTTGGCAGAGCGTTTTAGGTAAACATTATGTCTGGTTGTTTGCCAGAAGTATGATTGATTTTGTGACATCTTTGTGTCCTGTGTGTGAGTGTGTGTGCCGAAGTGTAGTTTACTCTGTATCTACTCCTCCTCTCAGTTGTTAAACGTGTCCGTTTCCTCTGGCTGGCTGCAAAGAAATGAGTTAAGTTTACTCTAAAGCAAAGTCAGCCAAAAAGCTAATCAGTCAGCGAGTGCTCTACTATTTGTTCACACACACACACACACACACACACACACACACACACACACACACACACACACACACACACACACACACACACACATACAGATACGATATATGAGGTCCAACAATCGCATGTCTAGATAAGTACCAACCACTGCGTCAAGTGCCGCTGATATGGTCAATCCAAGGCAGTTTACAATAGCACAAAATTTAAGGTAATACAACATGATTTTTATTAAAGAACAAGAGCAAATATTTTACAGTCGAACGTTAACGACTGCATAATACTCGCTCGATGTTCTGAAAAACACTCGAATTTAAAGGATTTTACTAACAAACTTTTTCTGAATGAGTTTTCCCGAATAATTTGGGTCTCCTTCATATATATAGAAAGTTTGATGACGAGATACAATCAAAAAAGTAACACGTGTTATCGATAATTTGCAAAGAGTTATCGATTTTTTTATCCTTGATCCTTGCGTTCTATAGAAGAATCTACATACTAAATTTCAAATCTCTATCTTTTACAGATGCTGAGATCGACCCTTTAATACATATACAGTATTGGTTCAGGGTATTAAAATCCATATACTCATCTTCACATCTTAAATGCATACAATGTACATAATTACGAATATATGTATGTATATATTGCTCCTATACACATTGTATAATGGTCACGTCTACGTCAGCAACGAATACCGAAATCTATTGATTAGATAAAAATAAGTTGCTAGGAAATTGGCAAATGTTTTGCCTAGACGAAGCATCGCTCACTCTTAGAAAAATTTGGCTGTTCTCTAATAGAATAACATATAACATATATATCACATAAAATTAAAAGTTACTTCTAGTCCAAAATTTCTTTGTTAGTTCTTTAAATTGTACTTGTGAAATTTTATATGTATATGGATCTTAATATTTATCGCTCAAATTTTAACTATATCTATGCTTATGTACAAACTTTTTATCTCAGTTTGTATAACCTCACTTTTGAAAGAGTATAAGGCGACACTTCGAAGCCATACGTGACCAACAGCTGATATACGAACCAACTTTTAGATTCTTATAGTATATAGACATGAATAGCCACGCATTGACATGTTTAAGTGTGTGTCTTATGCTATTTTTAACATTCAATGTTAATGGACCCGCATTTCCTATAGCGAAAAGCCCTTTGAGTCGGGAGATAATTTCTATCGCATTTACATAGTTGTACAAACAACTAGAACTAGATTTGTATTACTTAATGTAAAAGCCAGGTGCACAATTACGTTGTATTATTAATAATTGGGCTTGTACGCTTTTAGCAAAACATATTTAAATAATGTTTCGATCTGAAATATTTAAAACCTGATTCTAATTTATAAATAAAATCAAGTTCGGAACGCTTATCTTGCTTTTTTTTGCTTTTTTTCATGGCACCAAAGCATGGCTGACTCAAATTATATATTGTATATACTCATGTTTATTATTAATAATAAAATGTGTACATTCTTGTAGTGTACTTTACTCCCAGTGCTTCCCATTTATACAATATAAATTATCTTTCGTTGGCTTTGCTTCTGTCATTCCCATATTTTATCTCTTTTTTTTAGACATATGTATATTTGTTGTTGTATAATAAAGGCGAGCAGAAATCTATATGTAAATATTTGTATAATAAATAAAAGATTTGTGTAGCGTACTTGAGACGCAGTTTAAAATTTAGTTGCTGAATATGTTTAACGGTAAATACGTTTGTATGCGTGGGTGTCGGTGTAACTACGTAAGCGAGCACGCTACGTCGGCCACATGGATGACAGCTGTAGCCGACGTAGTTGTTGTTGTTGTTTTTTTTTGTTATTGCTGATGACGTTACGGCGCACGTAAAGTGCGAAACGTAACAAAATGATAAGCGAATCGCCGCAGTGGCGTATGCAAAACAAACAACAACCACGACATGGTTAAGTATTCTGCTTAATGTTAATTAAGTTTACATATTTATGTTAAGTTGAACACTCGTATTTCGGAATGGAACTCGTATTACTTATATAATTGTTTTTGCACAACTGACGGAGGCAGCAATAACAAATGAAATGTAAGCGAGCCGCTGACTGGCCAAACGACAAATCAATTGATCGTTTCACGGTAGTTAATACCCTGTAACGGCGGTGGCATGGAGTATGCATAAGGCTCACAACACTTTTTCATTCATGCTTTGTTTTTGTTATTTTTATCATTCGTCTAGTTTGAAAAATAATAAGCACACTACAACGCACATAGTTACAGGGTATTACACTGTCAGTCACACTTTCGATCGACTCGTCTCAATCGTTTATCTATACAATTCTTTTAATGGGTATTAATTGCAGCACTAACAACATAAACAATTTTTAGAAATTATTTTAATTTATTTGTAAATATTTCCACTTGTTGGCATTGATTTTCATTTACATATTTATATACATATATAGGTTTTTGCTAATTGTCTCTTTTTATTGCACAAACATTGGCATTAACTGAGATAAATTGTTGGCTGAATTACGGCTAAATTTGGCTGTTTGCGTGGCATATGAATGATTAATAACCGCATAAAATTTTACAAACTTTCTAATTTTTTAACATTTGTTATTAAACACACACTGATACAAATATCAATATATATATAAATATTGTTTGCATTTTACTTAATTTGTAACTATTTAGCCTTCTTTGCAGTTCCTAAATTTTCACACCACTTGTGGCATCACTAACACTGCGCCGCTGACGATAGCAAAAATTTCTTTGCTTCTTTTAAAAGATATTAATGCAAACTTCACGTGCACAAACTTGTCGCCTCACAAGTAGCTATATTACTGTTAATACAACATTTTATTGTTATTAGCTATAATTAAATTAAAATACTTTTACGGTAATCAATATAAAACACGTCCTTACATTGCCAGAACTCTTTTTTGTTAGTGAGTAGATATATGAGTGGTATCGATTTATTGTTACGTTTTAGTTGCATATCGTGCGCAAATTGCGCCCTGGCGCAAGTTTGAGGGAGTAAACGCAAAGTGAGCAAAAAAGCGCGCGTATTTAAAAAAAAATACCGAAAAAGGAATATAGAAATTAAGCCTGATTAGTATAAAAGTAAAATCATATAGAGCTATTCTTATACAAAAAATATTGTTTAGATATTTATAAACTAATACGCCACTCTGCTTGGAAATACCTTTCTTAATTGCTCTGACGGACGGCTTACTTTCATAAATTTGTTATCTTATCTGCATTATCGTGCATTTTATAGCTAAGTAGGGCAATTTCTTCTATCATAGCAAGCATAAGTAATTAGTAAATAATTTGGTTGTTTTTTTTTTTATATCAATTGAAAACCAAATTCTTGGTTAGTTTATTGAAACATGCACAAAGATATAATTAAGTAAAAAAAAGGCTTTTATCTTAAGTAACATTTAAATATAAGTATGCAAAATACAAGCTAAATGGATTTGGTTTAGGTATTGGAATATATATAAGTTATATATGGAAATAAGGCGATGTTTATGTGCTGTTTAGCAGGGAAATTGACACTGATAGAAAGTTGTGCCTGCATCTTACTGATCGTCCACTTTGCCAGAAGTTTTTTGGGCTGAATCTTCTCTAGCACACTTTTTTATAATGCCATTGAAGTACTTGTGCAGGCCATAGCCGAACAGACGCAGTGGTCCAATGACCACAGCATGTAGCAGATTCGTAAAGAAGCCATCCCAAGGCAACAAACCACCGCCCAGCAGCGTGAGGATCCAGCTTTCAACACCTACCGTGGATATAAAGTTTCCTTGCTATGGACAATAAGAAAGGAATTTAGAGTTATAGAAAATGCAGATAAGAGAAACAACTCACCAGCGCATCCTTCAGTATGGCTTTGGCCATGACCTCCGGCTCGATGAGACCTCCTCCACCGGATATAATTTTGGTTTCACGCGGCTTTGACTTCTCCTCCTCCTCAAAGCCCGGCGTATTCGTATCGCAGGGCAGCGCCAGTGTCACCGAAACTCCATGAGCACGGGACTCCATAGCAATTGTTTCGGCCATGGCGCGCAGCGCATATTTGCTGGCCGAATAGGGTCCATAGCCATAGATGCCAAACAGGGCTGCCTGCGAGGAGGTGAGCACAATGATGCCCTCGCCAGCCTTCTTCATCTTGGGTAGCACATAACGTGTGCAGTTGTAGCTGCCAAAGAAGTTGACATTCATCAGCTTGTGGACATCCGCAACGGGAAGTTCCTCAAACAGGCCGCAGATAGCCATGCCGGCGCAGTTGATCAGCGCGTAGATGTTGCCCGTGCTCTCCTCCAGTTCGGCCAGAACACTTGCCACCTTCTCGTAGTCGCCCCCAATGTCCAGGCTGCGATATTGGAACTTCTGGTCCGGGCGCTGGCGAATGACCTCCATTAAAGCCACGGCACCACCTGTGGCATGAAACATATCAAGAGAGATAAATGGAGAGAGTTGTGGGATAGTGAAATTTGGATAGCTTGTTTTTCTGGTTTCCACGCTTACTCAACATTTTCTCGTCGCGAGCGATGACTGTGACATTGGCTCCTTTCATGGCGCACTCCACAGCCAAGCAGAGTCCGATGCCCTTAGAGCCGCCGGTCACAACCACGTGTCGGCCCACTATGCTCTTCGGTCGCTTGCCCATCACGAATATTATAATCAGAATATGTACTACAACCGCTATGCCAACACAAAATACAACTTCCCAGTTCAGCTCCATAGTTTGTTATGCCGCTGATATGGGTTTAAGCGATATATGCTGGTCAATAATCGATACTACCGATAGTCAGCTGCCACTGGCGTTGCCAGACTGCCGGAATGACTGTTCAAATTTTTCTTGCAACTTATTTTTCATTAAAGTACTGCTATATTTGCAATAAGTATGTCAATAAATATGTTGTACTCATTTTCATATATTTGATTAATTAGATGTGCCCGGTACGCCACTGGCTGTTTAACATATGTTTGCTCTATAAGTGCTATGCAGCTTTCCAGTGAGCGCCACAACAGCTGCCTTTGAAAGACGCTGCACAACTTCCAAGCCCTGCGTCAACTCCAACGCCGACGCTTTGGCTTCAATTTGGGTGGCTTGTCGGCGTTTTCTACCGCTATTCGTACACACAGCCGACGGCGGTTGGCAGCGTACTTTCCGCCTCAGTCGTGTACGTAACGTCGTCGAGTTGCAAACGTTAGCGGTAAAACGAAGAAATTTTTATTTGGCCCCCAGTAGGAAGCAGCAGCAGCAGCAGCAGCAAACGTTGCATTGAAAGCAAAGAAAAAAGTGTGTTCAGTGTTAAGTAAATTTTGTAGTGCTAACTGAAGTAAACGGCAAATGTTGCGCTTGAATGATCGCAACGGCAGATTAGTGCAGCAAAAACAAAAAAAAAGAAGCAAAAAACAAATAAAAAAAAGAAAAGAAAAAGCGCAGCGTAAAGCGGCAAAAAAAGAGTATTGCATAGCACACGGCTGTCATGAAAAATAGATATCGATTTGCTGACTGACGGCATGTGGTAGAGGGGGTCTATACAGTTATTTCTGTGTGAAATAAAAAATTTAATATCAAATAGCTAAAGTTGGCCAAAGCAGCAACACACACACATACAAACGCACACACATATGCGAGCTTGGAAAATTATGCATTAATTGGCTCAATTGTGTGACATTTTGAGTGTGTGTGTGTGTGTGTGGGCTTAGGCAAATGTGCGTGTGTTTGTGTAGTCTGTTTGCGTGTGTATGAGATCATCATTATAACGGCACTTGCCGTCGCCTGCTGGTATGCAATACTGCTTCTTCTTCCGCTTCAACTATTTTTCCTGCTTGTACTCCTTCCCACAGCTGCGGGCTTCAATTCAAAAAAAAAAAGGAAGACAGCAAATACAATCGAAAATTTGCTTGGTCTATGACAAATACAGACGCACTTTCTTCGCAACGCATTTACAAGGTGCGTGAGCGTATAGAGAGTGAGTGAGAGCGATAATAGAGTAAGAGTGTGAGTGTGAGCGGGACGCGTGTTTGTGTTTTGTGTATGTGTTAGTTGCGGTTGTTGCGCCTCCAAAAACACAACTCGAACAATTCAAATAATATTTAAATACAAACAAAGAAAATCTGTAAGCGCGCGCGTGTTTATTACATTTGTATTTTGATCATTGGGCTCGACAACAACAAAAGCATTTCCCTATGATTGGCTCATTCTGGAATCTGTGCAGAGCGTGCCCATCAATGCCGGTAGACAAGGTAAATTTATGTTATCCTATATATAAACATATTTATTTTTAGCCACTACAGTGGTCACCCAATCTATGGTACACTATGCTTTTAATTATTATTAAATTTAAATGGAATTTTTAAATATTTTTAAAAAGATTTAAAAATTGATTATAATATATACCCATATAGTTTTCAGTTTATATATATTTATTTTATTAATAACAGCTTTCATTCGCTGATTGGCTTAATACCGCATTTCCTTAACATTCTATTACACTCCTTTTTGCAAATTATTCTAAACATAAACCGAGAAATATAGTTTCTTAACCCACTTTCATAGTGCGAGAGTTTTATTTATTTATTTTGTGGATCTCTGGGAAATCGTTTGATTTATGTGCGACAGATTTTTATGGCAGTAATTTTTATTGCTGGCCAGACGGCTGAAAGGGAAAAGGGTGGACTAAAGGGTGCAACCCAAATGGGGGTGACTCAATTTATGACTTGAGAGGGTGTTGCACTGCTAGGGGGATTATAACGTTGGATAAGGACATCTTATGGGTGCAAAATATTTTTGATTTAATGAAATTGCAGTCAACAAATTGTGTGGTAGTAATTATTTATATTAGAGGTTTTTTTTAATACATATCACATAAATCATAATTTATCATCTATCACTATTTCTGTTAGAAATAAAAAAAAATATAAATTATAGGACACAAAATTAAATTGGATTTATGAAAGTTAAGCTAAATATTAAATGTATTTATTGTGTATTTAACAAAGATTTTTAGCTGAAATCAACTTTCACGCCTGAATTACTGAAAGAGTTTATAAAGAATAAAAAAATAAATGAATTAGTAAATGTACTAGAGTTATTTTTCAACGTCGAGTCAACACAAAATTTGAATTTATATGCGCCATATATAATTTTAGCAGGTTGCAGCTTTCTGCTAATCCTTGAAAGTGTCACAGCAAGGAATTTCCTGCAAGTGAACATGCAATGCGCTTAAGCTAAAGGGTAGAATATGAAAATAAATAAATAGAAATTTGCCTGACAGAGAATAAATTAATGTACATTACGCTCAACACCAGACAAAAACATCAGACAAAAAAAAAAAATTGAAAAAAAATCAATAGGCATGTGGTGTAGTGTATGTGGCCTGAAGGAAGCGTATCACGAAGCACCGTTAGCTAGCTAACGGGACCGGCTGGGCAGAGCGAGCCGGCAGCGAATACAATTTAAGCACGAATTACAAATCCAAAAAAAAAAAAAGAAACGTCGCCTGGCTTTCCAGTTACGGTTGAGCAAGACCTAGAGAAGGGTAAGGTAAGGACTAAACAGCTGATTCATCAAATCGCTAGCACTGAAAAGTATGCAATGTTTTTTTTGCGGACGCTTCCTGTTACAGCTGTTGGAAAGAGGCAGAGCGCGAGAGCATGCACGCGCATGCGCTCAAGCAGAGAGTGTAAAGCGCGCTCTCTCGCTGTAAAGAGTCGGAGAGAGTTAGAGAGAGAGAAAAGAGAGCGCTTCTTCTGCCGGCTTTTAATATCTTCAATTGTTGTTGCTTCTTTCGGCATATGACGTGCAAAAGGCAGATTGTCTTGCGGTATTACATCAGCGCAGCGCAGTCAAAACTTTTATAGCGTCCACCTTCCACCTCCAGCGTCACTTTACAACAACAATGGGCGGACGTACTCCGTCCTGGCTGGTCTTATCGATTCGCTCGCCTCACATGTTGTTATTGCAGTTAGTCACACACTCGCCGTCAAGTCAGCTGGCGACGCCCAGTCCAAATGCATTTGCCATTGTTGCACTTATCTAATGACACACACAAACACACACACACACTTGCACTCGAATACAGGCACACTTGTTGTTATTGTTGCCAGCACGTGTGCTTTGTATTGCCGTGTGCTTTATCTGACCATTGTTGTGCTTAGAATAGATGTTTGGAATTCTGCTACAATTTAATGAATAAGTTTTCAGTTTATTATAACGGTAACTATTTCATTTATTTTGCAGTTCTTGAGCTTTTTTTACCAGTGCAGTTGCTTTTAATTGAAAGCTAAACAGTTCACGAAATAATCATTTGTGATCATCTGCCTTCCTTCGTTCATTCTTCACTTATTGTTCAATTGCATGAGCTTTTTAATCGAACTTTATGTAGGGTATATTAAGTTAAGCCCAGATGTCGAACTGAACTCTTTTTGGAGCATTTACCACACGTGTTGGCACTTAGAAAAGCAACTCATTTGTATTCCAAACGCGTCCCAGTTGCTGCAACCATGTTAAGCTGTCAGCTTGATTAAGTTGCTTAGTTAAGCTGGCAGCCAAAACAAATGTTGGGCTTTCAATTTTAAGCATGTGCCCATTTTCTATTTATTTAACGTTCAAACAAGGTCCTGTACAAATTTACAGTCAGGATCTGACTACCAGACTGTAAAAGCCTTGATTTTAAAAAAAGAACCCGAGCATTATTAAATAGTAACTAAAACATTTTCTTTTTTAATTGACCCAAATATTATCTATTACATTGCCTTCCTTTTGTACTCTTCGCTTTCACACTTCACTGACTAATTCCAAAAAACGTTTTCGCACTTTAATTGAAATCTTTGCATTTCAACACACAATACCATTCGCATTTCCATTGTGCACTCAAATCGCGTCGATTCAAGTAGTTTGCACTCCCATTGACCACAGCAATTTTCCCATTTTCCTAGCTCCCCCCTTTCTAATCTCCAGTGAACTGTTGGCCCAAAACCCAGAAGGCAAATTCACAAGAGCCACAGACAATAATGAGAAAAGGGAGAAACGTAGAAGTTTTTCTGGTATTCCATGTTGCCAATTTCCATTGCGTCGAGAGCATTGCAAAACTTTTCTAATTATATGTGGTCCAGTTTGTAGTTCTTTTTATTCTAGAGTCTAAAGGGCATTACCTTAGATGATACTTTTGTAAAGATACATCTCAAAGTGGTTTCAAAACTTCTGTATAATATGTGATCTGCTCTTCAGTTATTAGACAAGCTATGAGAATTATACCATTCAATTATTCTTAAGTTATTATTATTTATTTCCCTATTTTCATTTCTTTTCAATATGGTCATAAATCAGTTGAGAACTTTGTTAATAACCTTTTCCAAATTTTAAAAACTTTTAAGGTAAAACGCAAAATTGCTCTTTTGCAATTTTTTGCTTATTTACACATATGTTGTCCTATATAAATGTTTTATTTTTTTCATACCTGGTAGGAAAAACTTTATTGGTGACTCTGCAAAATTGCAACTGTAAAAATTTATATTTTGCCTTTTTGATTGCTGGCACGGAGTCGCATGCTAAATGACTTTTGACTGTTGGTTAGTCCTTTTTTCTATATGCTAGGAAGGGGTAATACGAGTTGGTCAATAGGCTTGCCTGTGCTACACTATGAACTATGAATACTTTATTGTAGCTAAATGGTAAGGTATTGAATCTTTAGCTTTCAAAGAAACTTGGTATAATGATGCGAATAATAAGAAAACTCTTTAACTAGGATATATAGGGAGAATCATATTATCAATATTAACTTTTTACTCACTACACTCTCTAAATGAAGAATGTTTCTCAAGAGCAAAGTACTTTATCATCTTAATAGTAGGGTATTCATAGAACAAAAAACAGTTTTTCGTTTCTGGCATTTAAATATTTGCATATCAGGCAATCGCATGCAGACCGCATATAACATTTTTACTATATAGAACTCTTGCTTAGATTAAATTTTTTTGGTCTATTTATTTTACTTGCATTTGGATTTTTGCGTTGAATTTGTAAATATTTATTTGTTGACTTTACGAGACTTTAATATTCGTTCAACTGTTTGCTTTTTACGATCGCAATCAGTGATAAAATTGTTTGTGATGTAATAAAAGCGAAACGCGCAAACCGAAGGAAGAGAGAGATAGAGAGAAAAAGGAGATAATTATATAATTTTGTTGAAAGGGAGTAAACTTTATAAAGGTTGTAAAAGTTAAGGAGATTATAAAATATTTAGGAGTATTATGTAAAATTGATACAATGTATCTTAAAAGTATAAATTTTAAAGACTTGAATAAACAGTTTTTGCAAAAAGGGCTAGAAATAGGTCTTATGGATAAAACAAAGTTAGTTATTGCTTATTTATCCGTCGATTAGAGTGTTCAAAGCAGTTTTTATGCCTGTTTTCCAATAATCCTTGACTTTGACTCATTTAAACAAACGTTTTGAACTACACAAACCAGAGATTAACTTTGGACAAGTGTTTAGCTTCATGACTGGCGATTGGCGTGCTAATCAAAGCCAATTGTTTTATTGATTTTTGTGCCAGTCATTAAGAGCTACACGAACTCCCAGCGAATCACGAAATGTCTATCAAAATTTTTTACTAAAACACACACACGCGAGCACCTGCAAAACAAACAGCAAAGTCAGGTGTTTAGAACTACATATACAACTTTTTCCATTAACATCGTGAGCGTTTTTTTCTTCATTTTTCTCTGCTCAGCGAATGCAAATTATAAGCAAATCAGTTTTCACTTAAAAAAAATGCAAGAAAATTAAATTACTTGTAATTAAATTGCAATCTTTAGCAAGAAATAGTGTTCTTGTTGAAAGTGCACAACTATGAGATACCCTACGCCAGATGTTTTTTGAGTTATGCCGAAGAAACCAAATTAAAATAGGAATATTTTGAAAATGGGATAAGATATTGAAAAGAAATTATAAAGGTGTTTGAGTATAATATGACAGCATATATACTTTAAGTTTTAGGTCTCTAGTGCTTAAAGTTATCGAGAGAAGTGCGATAATGGAGACGGCAGATGTCCAATCAAGCATAAAGATTATACAAAACCAATACACCCTGCTTACTCTTTTTTAATAGGTATAGGGTATAGTAATCAGAGCAAAAAAGACGTTCTTTAACCCTTTCCACAGTATATGGAAAGCTCGAGCACTTGGGACTCCTCTCGCATATTACGTCAAGTCAATCTGACGTGGCGCATCCGTCAACATCCTGTCGAGTCCTGGCTAACGTATTTCATTTTCAATTTTCTGCCTGTGAACTAATGCAATTATAATAATTTCCGCACGTAAGTGAATGGATTATAGGGCAGGTGTCCTTGTGGGGCTTTTTGCCGTCGGCCTCCCATTCGAGTTGGCTCTCTGCCTGCTGTCAGCTTTGATAATCATGCTATGAGATAGTTTTCAGTGCTGCAAAATGCAGAAATGTGGCCAGCAAATGGTTTGTGGCAATAATTTGAGGGCTTTGAATTTGCTTGAAAGGTTTCGAATGAATGACTTAAAGCGGAAAATTATGCTTAGATTAGCTAAAAGCTGAAATCAAGCTGCAGATAACTAGCTTAATATGATATTAATGTGGCTTGCCAGTGCTGGAAAGCGTTAAGTGCATGTTTAAGTATTACATAAAGATTTCACTTAGGAAAAATTATGATTAGATTACCTAAAAGCTAAAACCAAACTGAAAATAACATAAATGCGAGTTGAATGCGCTTGCCAGTGCTTGTGTACAGGTATTTTATGATATTATCAAGATGAACTTGAAAGGTTTGAAATGGAAGGCTTGGGGATAAAAGGTGAATTGTAGCTGACGATAATAACTAGCTTTTAAGGTATAGAGCTAGTATTGCAAAGTAAAATTGTGTTTGTATACTGCGTAAATAACTGCTATTGTAATTGTATCTTTCGGATACTAATTTGAAACTATCAACATGCCAATATTTACTCACTTCTTGGCTAAGCTGTCTCGAAATATTTTGTTTGGCTTGTGGCATACTACAGATCCATTAAGTTCTTCGTCCCTAAGCTACAATTGCAGGATGTTTTATTTGATGGCAGCTGCCAAACGGCGTTTCGAGCATTTGCCAAGTAACAAAAATCTGCGAATATTACGTATACGCAAATAAGGTCATATATGCGAGCTCTGCTTCCTCTCCCTTTGTCTTTCTCCTCCTCCTTCTGCTACTGTTCCTTTCATTTGGTTTCCTCTCCTCCATATGGCACTTAAATATTTTACGCTTTTCTATTGTTAAGCAAAAGTTCGTTCTTTTTCGCTGCATTTGAAACGCATGCAAAATGCAAAACCCAACAGTGAAAAAAGGTTATATAATTTTTCAAAGTGTTTAATGTGTGTGTGTGTGAGTGCGAGTGTGGGTGTGTAAAGAGTGGATAAGGTTACAATAGCCACTTCAAAAGGTAAAACGCTGAACATTTAACATTTTATGCAGGTTTCTTTAGTGTAACTGCCAGCTAAGATTTGTGATTGTGGATTGTTTTTTTTTTTTTTTCTTTTCTTTTTAGTTATAGCGTAGGTAAAATATTCGCGTATCTTAGCGGTTAGTTTAAAGGATTATCTTTAAATAAACTGAAGTTGGATTTCTATAGTAATATTTATAAGAAAGTTATCCTTTTTTTTATAGGATTATGTGGGGGTTATGTTTTTATATAATCTAAAAACCTTTACTATTATGCTAGTATAATCAAAGAATTAATATTATATAATCTTAAAAGATACTTTAATGAGGTCGACCTTCAAACATCATATTAAATTAACGTTGTTATAGCAATTCCTAACTAACTTATCATAATAATCAGTGGAAACTTTATATATTAAATTATAAAAAGATATCTTTGCATTCTTATAGTACGTGTGACCTTTATATGTATTCGACTATAAAGAATTGTTTAGCCAACATTTATGCTGCAACCTTAGCATAATATTTCATATTGTCTTAACTTTTTCTACTCTTCTTGTTGTAGTTTGTCATTGCACTTTTGGCTATAATTTCAAATGAGTTTCGTTATTGTTGCCACACAATGCAGCATTGCGATTATTTGCAGCAGTTGCGCTTAGCCAACGGCACCCACAAACGACTAGTTATAGATATATACTATATCTATATAATCTATATATAATGTGTAGCCGAGTTCGTTGCCTGGCAATGGGAATATAATAGCAACAAAATGGAAATAAGTGCACACAATGGACAATTATTTGTTCAAGTATAGGTATGTATTATATAGTATATATACTATAATACATATGTATGTGTAAATATATACATATAACAATTTTTGCAGTCAGAGTTGTTGGCCATTTGATGCTGCATTGTCTCAATGGCATTCAGGCGAAGTTTTCAATTGCCGCCATTGAAGAAGGATTTAGCCGTGGCTCAAACTCGAGTTCAACTTGGCTTAAGTGAAGCCCAAGCACAAAAGTTGCTGGATTATGTAATACAATGAGACATATAAATGTGTGTGTATATGTGTGCAATGCTTGATAAGTAAGGTAAGGTGGGGTTAAGTGAATTGAGGTTAGCTAAAGTTAGGTTAGGTTAGTTAGTTCGGACCAGCTGAGGTCAGGTGCTATAAAGTTGGGTTAGGTTCGCAATCAGGGTAAGTAAAGTACGGTTAGGTTGAGTACAGTTAGCTTAGGTTATAAATAAAGAATAGTAGGTTTAAGTTAAATGAAGTAAGTTAGATATAAGACTATGAAGTAAAAAGTGTTAGCTTATATTTTTGTAAAGCAAACTTCTTCGATTACTCACTCTAACGAGTGTTCACTGTACACTTAGATGCTGCAATTTCTTTAGCTATTTCTCTCTGCGGAATAAATTTCAAGTAAATCGGCGCTAAGTAAACACTTCCGATTGCGCATTTCCTGCATGGCTGCAAACACCAACCAAGAAGTGCGTGAAGGAAAACTTGAAAATCAATTTAAATATATAAATATGTATATATATGTATAACTGTATAGCCACAGCTTGTGCTTGTAAAGAAGTGTCTGGAAATTTTACAGAGAAAGTCCAAAAGAGTTTCTAGAGAAGTGACAAGAAATTTGCAAATTTATGCAAAAGTCTGCAAATCGAAAAGGTGTTGAGCTAAGAGTACATAGTATATAGTATATATGTATATATGTATATCTAAATCGGATTTTGATTGTTATTTTTATTAAAGTAAATAAATAAATGAATTTCGTAGGACTTTACTTACATTTGGTTTAAGTTTTTGTCAAATTGTGCGCGTGTCACAGCTTGAATTACAATTTGGCCGTTAATCAAATAAGCTAATAGCATTATGGCCAAGCACATACGAAATTTTCAGCTACACGAATCGTTTGGTAGAGCCAAAAAAGCAAAGAAAGAAGAAACTGCAAAAATAACTTTTTCTAATATACATTTTATTTATGATTTGTTGCAAGAAACCAACTTTTCGCAAATATTATGAAATTGGCAGAAAGGAAGAACCGCAAACAAAGATGACTAAACGTAAGGCAAGGATGCTGAAGGAGCAGAGAATCGAGAGAGAGAAAGGGACAGGGTGAAAAGTTGCTAAAATGGCGTCATTTGCAAATGTTTTGTCCCGTTCTCGTTTGCGTTTTTCACGCTTACGTCAGTCGTAAGTTACATAAGAAAGCTAATTGGCGGGCGACCTGACGTATGCGTAATACAATTTGCAAAATCTAGTTCAATTTGATAAACAACTCCAATGGTTCATTTGCGAGTCGTTTACTCTGTTTACTAGCCCATTATTTTGGCAGTTTTAAGAACTATATGAACTTTAATCTTATTGTGAAGGATTTGCATTTGATTGTTCACTTGTTCATATGGTTCATGAACAATTAAGATTATTGTTCATTTAATGCTTTACTTTTTCGTCTACTAGTGAGTGAGTTAGCTCAGCAGTTCATTTGAGTGACTGGTTCAAAGAAACTCCTTTGTTCTCCAAAAAAGTTGTGTTTTATTGTTCTTGTTGAAAGTGGAATTTGATACACAAACTTAATTTTTGAGCTACTATTGAGATTAATCTACAAATCGTCAGTGTCATCCTCATCATCGAGTAGCTGACCGGCTTGAGCTAGTTCCAGTTCCATTTTCCGCTGCCAACTCTTGGCCATGTGCACCTCCGGCGGTTGCAAGGCGGGCATCTCTACGAACTCCAGTCGAGGATCGCCTACAAGGACGCGTGCCAGCCAGCGAAAGGGTTTCTCGAAATTGTAATTCGACTTCGCAGATATGGGAAAATACTGGAAAGAAACAAATTCAAGGAAAAGTTAGAAAAATGTTGATACGATTAAATATTATAGAAGCCTGTCACCTGCATATTTTTCTTGCGGTGAAAATCAAGAGACTTGGGCTTGACCTTGCAGTCCTTTATATCGATCTTATTACCACAAAGGACAATCGGTATTTGTCCACAGGTGCGGATTAGATCCCGATACCAATTAGGCACATTCATATAGGTAGTACGGGAGGTAACGTCAAAGAAGATAAGCGCACATTGAGCTTGAATATAGTATCCCTCGCGCAATCCACCTAACTTCTCCTGCCCGGCAGTGTCCCAGACATGGAATTGGATTGGTCCGCGACTGGTTTGAAACTTCAATGGATGGACCTCGACGCCTATTGTGGTCAGGTAACGCTTCTGAAACTCTCCAGTCATATGCCTAGTGAGAAACGTTGTCTTCCCAGTGCCTCCATCGCCAACGAGAACCAGCTTAAAGGTTGGTACCGAATCACCTTCGGACATTTCTTGATAATAGAGGAGCGAGCTTTTAAAATGTATAAAAAGAAAACTATTAGAGAAAATTGCGAATTTTAAAAAGTTTATAAAAAAATGTATTTGTCACTATTCAGAAACTACATAAAATGTTGTATATTTCTATATTTCCCTATTCAGAGTTGTATTAAATGTAAACTGAATTTCTAAAGGTACAAATTTCAACTGATTTTAGAGTTGCATGTTACTTGTGTAGGAAAACTTTTCTATAATTTATTTAATAATGCTCCTGTTTTGACAACTTAACCTAAATTATTATTATTCCCAATATTTACCATAAAGACGGTCACACTGAACAAAATGAGATTAATCATATTGCTAATTTTTTTTAAATATAAGTTTTATTTTAGAGGTCGACAAAGTTTTCTACAGTGATTTGTGTGCTTTTTGAAAATGAATTCATTGTTGAATTACTTGGGAACAGCATACTTAACTTATCATATCGAATAGTTCTGGGTTACCATATAATCATTTGTTGTTGGTATTAGTTAAACACTATTGAATATATTTAGCTTACCATTTGGTTTACTATATAATACTCTTTAAAATATAAAAGGGTGACCATCCATTTTATTTAACTACTATTCAGAAGTAACAAATACTTAAGCATAGAGCTTGCCATCGATCGCATTGTTATCAAAGTCGTTATGCACATGAGTGCTTCAAGTCCCACATCCAAAGACTTACTCACTCATACACTCACACATACACATGCAAAAAAAATGCACTCGTGCGGCAAATAGTTGGAAATAAAACGCGTTGGCTGAAAGCTTTGTGAAGGCCAGAGCATAAAAGCATCGAATTTCATGATAATTGTTAAGATTTTGAATAACATTCAAGCAGTGGAATATACATATATTTCTAGATATCTTCATGTACATTATCTTCTTCAGACAGTTTCAGATTGAAGCAGCCGCTGGCAATGACACTGACAGCTTTTCATCTGAAGTTTCTGGGTTAGAGTTTTGGGGGAACGGACAGGAAAATGCAATTAAATGCAGCTGTTTGTTATTGTTGTTGTTGTTACATAATTCAAGTAACATTTTGCGTTAAAATATGCACAAAGGAATGTTCCATGGCTTCTATGCAAAAGTTTTTCGGCTTGTCTGGCATCTTGCACCGGACGTGTTGCATATTCTATCTCTGTGTGTGTAGGCAGAAAGTTTTTCCCTACGTCTTGTGTTTGGCATCGTGTCTAAAACTATCGAGTTGCAACTTTCGCCACATGCAAATTTAATAACTTAAGTGGTTTTTAATTTGAGGATTATTTGCCTCTAGCAACACGGGAAAATAAATAAAAGATCGAAAAACTTTGTAGACAGAACAAAAGCAGAAGCTTGAATATCTCAATCTTGGAAGCTCAAAGAGATAGAAACTTTAAATTTAATATAAATAAATCTTTATATCTTATACATAATTTTTTGGCAATATCTCTTTCTAAGTTATGACCGATTTATATCTCTAGAATCTATTAAAATTCTAAGATAAAGTAGATTAATTAACAAATTTCTCTCACAAGCTGCATTCAAAACGGAAAACTAGAAAAGCATGTGAAAAATTTAAGTGAAAATCAGACTTTAACAGCAAGTGACAAATTGTGAACACGAAAAGGAAAATTATTTACGTGTATTTGAATTTTCTAGAAGGGAAAACTTGCTCGTTCTCTCTTTGAATGCAATTTGCATGAGAAAAGCCTGAAGTGCTGTACAAATTTATATGGCTGGGTGTTAAAATAAAACGTGTTGGGAAAACAGTGCAAGAGGAGGATTGCTGTTGTTGTTGTTGGTGAATGAACTCGGAAAATGCAGAGAACATTATGCATACGCCATGTGGCCCGCAGTCGTAGACGTTGCTTTGCCATTGGGTCTTTTCAATAAATCAGCCGTCAGCGTCAAATCAAAGCCAAGCCGTAAGCCGAAAGCCAAAAAGGATACAAATTGAATAGAAAAGGACGCCAGCCGACAGTTTGAGGGGATTCAAGAGAGAGAGAGAGAAAGAGGGAGAAGAGAACCGAGGAGTTGGGGATTGGGGAGTTGAGCTCATGTGCAATAAAAGCGTCTTAAAAGTTTAATGTTCCTCGATTTGCGGTCACATACAAATGAGTTTCGACTTGTATGTTTGTACATATGTGTGTGAGTGTCCTGTTTGTGTGATGACATTTAAAAGTTGCGCAATTTACCTGTCAACAGCTTTTTACTTGCTTTATCCAAAGAGTTCTGTCCAGGCATTTGCAGTAATCTCTTTGCTAAATTCTACTTTATAAAGGTTGTATTTAAGAATGTATCGATATATATATATTTTATAAAGAATAACTCTGTTGTTAGTGTATACTCGCAGTATATTAAGGTTTTAATGGCTTTGTGCTAATTTAGTTAATTACCGCATGAAAATGTCACACAATATCAGTGAGTTTCTCATTGCCTCATTAAATAGCATAACAATTGCAACTTAATTGCAACTAATTTAATATTCTCTGTTATTAAAACGTGGCTTCGTTGCTCGTTTCTTGCATTTTGCAATCTAATCCATATTTATGGCCACAGACAATCTGGGCTTATTAGTGAAAAACCTGGGCGTCGGCATCGACTATTGCATACTCTTTCAGAAGTAAAACTTTTTTTTTTTGGCATTAGAGTTAGCATTAGTTGATTATATATTATTGCAGCTGTGGAGAATGTGAATTCTTATTTAAAATTCATGTTCTGAAAATCTTATAATTAATAATTTAATATTAAAACATATTTAGGCCTCATCAGCTGACATAGTCCTTATACCCCATGAAATATGCTGATGCAAATGCGTAGCATTATTTAATTAAATAAAGTTGTCCCAACGGCCAAAGGAGCGACTCACCGAGCGACCCGGCGCGTCGTCTTTGCGGCTAATGCGCATTTGAGCTGCTGCTGATGTTGCTTCTGCTTCTTCTTCTTCTGCTGCGGGTCCTCATTAAGGGACGACCCACAGACCAAAGCACGACAATTTATTAACGGCTCTTGAAGGAGGTGCCTGGGTGGAGTCCAGTTACAAGTCAATCTGCCACTAAGCTGGAGAAGGGGGACGAGGGATGAACGTGGGGGGAAGGGGTGGGGGCGTGGCACTCTGCTGTCATCTTAAACCCGAGCACTTAAATTTAGGCAACTGAGTTGCACCAAAAAATGGGCGAGAGAAGCAGAAGAAAACACGTTTGGGGGCAATGTAAAAGTAAATTAATTGCTGCTGCAGGCCACAAACACACACACACACACACACAAATACATACAGGTATGTATGGGTGTGCGTTGAGTACATAAAGTGTGATTGTATTGCGCGGTTAGTTGAGCAATCGAGCAAACTGAACCGCAGCAGTGGCCCAAAAGGCACGCATTGTGCAACATGCCAGACAGCACGGCTGTGCCTCATATATAGGGTAGAAGAGGAAGAGCTGACTGTGGGTTGGGATGGGGGCGTGGCACATTCAGCAGATGTTTGCGTTTGGTTTGTCGGTTTGCGGCGCTGCCGGTGGAAACCATAAAAGCAAACTATGTTCTGCCACCTGACGAGTTGTCTTCTTCTTTCTCTCCGTCTCTGTGTCAGCTGCCAGACAAAATTGGTGTCAAATGACAAAAATGCATCGTAAAATAAAACAAAACAGAGCTAAAAGCAAAAAAATTGAAAATGAACATGGAAAATGGGTAAAAAGCAGCTCAACCGGGCTGCCTGATTAGTTTCCATTGCATTTCCAATTTAATTTGTATCTTAATATTATTTTATGTATCTCCATTCATTATTTTTTCTCAGTAAATAATCATTAAAATAATCATAGCAAATTAAATATTGATAATATCAACATTTTATAGCATACAAATTTGCGTACCTCTTAGATTAAAGAAATTCTTGATTATAATGCACTAGTGTATAAGGTTTTCAACAAAAATAATCTACATACAAATCTGGTCCTATATCGTAATCCTTATGCACACTTAAACGACTTCTGGCTCACACATACAAGTGTTCAGAGCTCAGTTTTAATCACAGTATAAACACCCTACTTATTTAGTCTTATGATAACTCACAAACTTTGGGTGCGAACCGAGATAAAAGTCTTGAAAGGAAACCCCTTTCGGACAATGAAATTTTATGCGCTTGTTTGTGCTTCATTTTCCTTGCACATCGACAATTGCAAAGGACCTGCAGCAAGCAGGACCTCAAGCTGAGGCAGCTGCAAGGAGCTGTGCTTCCAACGAGGTATCATAAAAACCAAAAGGTCCCTTTGGGTAGATTAAACACGCACACAATATTGTCTGCACTCCAAGTACATACATATATACATACATATATATATATATATATATATAAACCTTGTTTGCGGTTTGGTTATCTAACACGTGTAGCTTAGTGTTGCTTGTCCTGCGGATTATGGCGCAGTGTAAATTGACGCCGGCAACTATGCTATGAAAATTATTGCACTAGAATGCTGCAGAAGCATAGCTATATCCACAATATATACATATACTATATATGTATATATATACATAAATACATCGATAAATTGTGTGGAAATTGAGTTTTGAGTTATGGTCCGGCCAAAAGTGTTGGCTATTAAAATGTTATGGCCAACAACAAATTGGGACTATCAACTACTTTTATTCTTTTGGGACAGGCACTAAAGTTATTGTAACCGCAGCAAAAGGTTGGTTAAAAGATACCCTATGATAATTAAATGTAATCCTATCAACATTGAGTATTAAATTTAAGCTGTTTGAATAGTTATCAGACAGCTTTAATTAATTGCTTCATATGCGAGTCTTTAATGAATATTGCAATGCAATTAAAAAATAATCTTAATGAATAATAACACATGCAAATAAAAGGCTGTTCAATCACTGTTACTTCCTCATTTCGAGTTCAATTTTAATTAATTTAATTAATATTGTAAATGAATAAGTTGTAATTTTTGCAGGTGTCGGCTTTAAAGGTGTCTGTCAGCCGGATAATCAGGATTTTAATAAGAAAACAGGAAAAACAGAAATTTAAATATTCAATTGCATTTAATTTATGGCGCAAATATGTGGAACAACTGTTAAATTAGGTATTTATATACATATATAAAAGTGCGTTGAACCACAATTGGAAACAGAAAATAACAGAGTGAAAAACCGCACAAACTGCATTTAAAATAAACTTTGGCGAACCGCAAAATAAAATAAAATCGTTTTTAAATATTCATGTTTATAAGATAAAAAAAAAAAACAAAAAAAAAATAGGAAAACACATTTCACATTTTGAGGTTGCAATCAATTTGAGTTGGAAAATTTATGCGCTGCCTGCCGCAGGTTTTTCCTCACATCCTTGACATGATAAATGGCTGCAGCATGAAAAAAGAAAATTATAAGCAGGGGCATGTGTTGCTGCCACGTGCCAACAGGCAATCAACCCGCCCGAAATGCATGAGGCAAAGGTTATCGAGGGGTAAAGAAGAAGAGGAAGAAGACACACTCTCACACACCTTCAATTAATCGATTAAAGTGTTCATCCTTTAAATTATGCATTCGCTGCGGTTTTTCAAACACTTTTCCAGTGGTGGGGTTGGTTTTCGTTTTCCCTTGTGGTTGGTTAGAAAATGCTCGGAAAATTGTTTGTTAAAGTTATTTATTGCCTGAGGGATTGATTTTTAATGAACTTTTTAATGATCATCCAGACTTTGTGTGTCGAGTGGCCGTCTAGACGGCTTTTCCGCCTTTTCCAGAGGCTTGTCGGCAATTAGGTTAATTGCTGGGCGTTACGTGTCAATAAAACGGGGCTCAAACTTGATTTGGGTTCCCTATTGACTAATCATTAAGAGCCATGAAAATCTATAAAGCAAGATAACAATTGTTTGTAGCAAAAGATATATGGGTTAAGTAAGTTGTACTGTATGTAGTAGGAAGAGATCTTTCGAACAGAAAACACCTTGTAGAAATAAAGTAGCACTTGATCCAGAAAAGAAATGAGAATCATTGGATTATACACATTATATGGAATTTTGTATTATTTTGCAATCTATTTGACATAAAGAGGAATACAAATTTATGAAGAAAAAAATATTTAAGAAAATAAGATATGAAATGAGTTAATCAACCCGTTCATTTAATTAAAAGCTTACGAAATTTAGATGAAAACAGATTTAGCTCTTTCTTCCCGGTTCCATTCATTCCATTTAAACTTTTTCCAGACAAATCCAATTCATATCTTTTGACTTTATAAGCTATACTCAAGCTAAACTACTTTAAAGCTCAAGCATATTTTAGTATGCAAGGAGTAAGCCGTTATCCTTTTTAAATGGAATAGTAAATGCGAAAATAAATTGAGTTAATTTTAAAGTTGTTGGCCAAATTGATTGAGTGGCCTTTTGGCTAATCAGTGGTGAGGCCGAGCTTAACTGTTAGCAGAGACGAAACTCACTTAAAAATTAAAATGAAACACAAGGCAAAAGAAGGTCCTGGCCGAGTCCTAAATGAATAATGTTCTTGTCTTTGCGTGTTAAGTGGTAATTATTTGTAGCTTGGCACAGAAATTGGAACGATAAGAAAGAACCGTCAAGTAGCAATGCGCATTCCATAAGCCATGGCCGGAAAGGGCTGTTGGCCAAGTTAGCACGGAAAATTGGAAAAACAAAAGCAAATTGTAGCCATAATTAACTCCACAAACTGTCCAACTAACCGACCGACTGTCTCCCTGACTGTCATTCCGACCGTCTTTCATTTGCAACTTTTTTCAGCTCGTTTATAATCGAATATGTCCTTAGTCCTTAGTCCTTGCTGCAGTTGCAGCCCTGCAATCGATACGCTTTTGTCGTAGCCATAAAGCTTTAGACTTGACTGTACAAATTGGCCACAGCTTTAGATTCTTATACCAACTACTTCTTATTCTTCTTCTTCACTGGTGAAGTTTTCTTCTTCCTCTACTGCAATTATCAAATGTTTGCAGTTGAGCAGAGGAGAAGGACATAAGCTAACGATTTCCACTGCTGCATTGAAAATGCGACAAACACATTTTGGCTAAGAGCCCGAATTTGTCATCCAAACTGGCCAATTGCTGTATATATATGTAGATATATGTATGGATTTATGTATATACTTTATATACGCTGCTCTAAAAATATTTACATTTGTTTAAATTGTTGATTTGAGTGTTTGTACAACTAATTTTTGCTTAATTGTTTTTGTGGGCGTCACGTTTGGCTAATTGTTTTATAATCATCATCATCAACGTCCTCATTATCATCAACAGCTGCATCAACAGTGGTTAAAAAGTCATGATATTTTAAGTGCTTAAGTGAATAATGGGTAATGCTTGTGGCAGATGTTTGAAACACTTACCAAATAAATATAAACCGGTCCTCTATGCGACTCTCCTGAAGTGAAGAGATGGAGTTTGGGTCTCCGAGGTTTATATAATGTAGAAGTGTATGTAAAGTAAAACATGTACAATATATATAAACTAACAGCATACCAAATGTTCATTGCTCACTAATTGAAGAACAATGAATTCTTGCTTTGTGCCCTTCTCTGTAGTTCTCAAAAATGTAATATATCGACATTTATTTGAGACTTACATATGTATTTCTGTATATCTGTATTCCATGTTTTTATCTCATTTATTGATTGTCTCTTCCTTTTCTTTTATTTACCAGCAGCTCCATTCGGAGTATAGGAGCACTTATCGTTGGCATGAATTTACGGGCAACTCGAGGCCGGAGGTTGTACGGCGTGCTCCGGCGCCAAATCCAAGTCAATTTGTTGGTGCGTATCTCAAACGAATCCCTAACCAATCAATAGCATATATATATATATATGGCATTGTCCACTTATATCTGGCTCAATTTATTGATACCCATATATTATCTATTGCAACTGATTGTCATTTTGTCTCTGATTCTCCCTTTCTCTTTCTAACAGGTCCAACAAATGAGCCGCCATTGCCGCGTCGGAAAAAATGCCCGGAATTAGCATATAAATCGCACGAGTTTATTATAGGATCCGAATATACAGATGCACGTCGAGATGCCAGTGCGCATCGTTCAGCGAGGGTGAGTAAAATATATACATGATGTACACGATTTACCTTTGATTTGACCTTGCGGGACTTTACAAACAGCTACAACAGCTACAACAGCTGCTTGTTGCCAGATGGTAATGCAATAAATTTTATTTTGCGGCTCTTCAGGCATAACTTTGGAAGTAAATTGATTGTTAAATAAATTTTATGAAAATGTTGAATACAATTAAATATTTCACTTAGAACTGAGATTGATATAGAAAGTATATTAATATTTATTTATAAATTGTTCATTTGAATAAATTCATTTACAACTTATCAAAAAGAAAGGAAACAAATTCAATTTGAATATATATATTTGAAGCTTATGAGAAATTTATTACCTAACAAGATGAAGTCGTTAAAGTTCCATTCCACTAAGAAATATTTCAAGTATAGAATTTGTATATTCGGTCACGTACTCAGCGCATATTTAATGCACATATATGAGCCGTTGAGAAATGTGTGAATAAAAAGTATAAAATGAAATAAAGTTAAAGTGCTTTTGCCCACATTTCGTGGCTTGTCGTGAAAATTGAGAAGCTGCCAGCATAAAAATTCATGCGCTGTTGAAACTTCAAGTGGGGCCTACGAGAAGGTGAAAAAAGTGCAGGAAATATAAAAGTTTGAAGTGTTTTTTGTTCTACACTGAATGGATATAAAAAGGGTATAATACTTTTGTTCAAGGGAACGTAACAAGCAGCAAAGAGCAGCTGCGAGCAGCTGCGTTGGAGTTAATTCATTCGATAGTTTTTGAGCTCAGAGAGAATGACTCGATTTACATATAAGCTCATTAGTTTTCTTCTAAATGTGTTTTATGTTGTACGTTTCAAATATTTCAGAGATTATGAAATACAGAGAGATAATTTTGAATGATATAAAAATAATCGATAACTCACTCTGTTTCTGCATGATCCATACAAATAGATTATCAAATTATATATTTATGCAACATATAATTTATACAATGAGCGTTATATTCGTGTAACTCGATATCTGCAAAGTTTCGCTTAGTTTACCAGCAAGGCAACTTCCAGGGCATCTGAAAGTCGTTAAATGCCATCTATCGAAGTTGTTTGACTTTTTGTTAATGCAAAATGCGTATTGAAAAAAGCGACTATTTAGAAAATACGCCTGCTGACTTTTTGCCTAGTTTGACATTGGGGTTAATTCGTTTATGCACAAATACATGAGGTATATATATACATATATATGTATATATATATAAGTGTGTGTATGTGGCCAAAAGCCATACTCAGTGGTTTCTAATGCCACATACAAAAAGCAGCTAAATGTGGTTTTGGTGGCTGTGCGGTTGGTCGCTTTGCCAATGCTAATTAAAAATGCGCACATGTTGCACACAAGGACACAGCCTTATAAAACACATATGTGTGTATAGGAGTGTGTGTGTTTTATTACACAGCCTGACAATAAATAATTAATTGAGTTTCACTTGGGCCACAGACTTTGCTACCTGATCAAATGCGTCAGCATGTCGTATGCGTAATATTAATGAGCTGCTAATTAACTCACACGTCTCTCTCTCTTTCTATCCCTGTTCCCTTAAAGTCGGAGGAGCGTGGCACACCTTCGCGTCGCAGCAAATCGGAAGGACCGCCCGTTGTGCCCAATGGACGCGCTTTTCCCATTGCAACGGAGATCGATGGAACAACAAGTAAACAGGTACACAATTGTCAATTGGATTCCATAGCTAATGATTTATTGATATAAGGATGACCGATCGATATTTTATACTCCATATATACGTATACGTAAATTATATACATATATATGTATATGTATTTATTCATTGTGTGTTATGTTTGGCTAATGAATATTTGTGGGTGCATGTTTCAAGGCTTTTGATGATTCCCAATGATTTAAGCTGGTGTTTAATCTTTAAGCTTGCCAAAGTTAAGATTAAGCTGTACATGAATCAAACTCACATGTCTAAAAGTTCATTAAAGCACATTAGCTTGTTACAGAAGAAGAAAAGCTTTAAAGCTGCAATCGAATCAAGAGAAACTTAAATCAAGCTAAACATAGATTTATTTTAATGACTTTTTAATTGTTAGGTTATATTTGTTGTTCCAGAAATATATTAAGAACCTTTTTAAGCTTTTATCATTGGGAATTAAGCAAATCTTCAAGCTTTTATATTTAAACTCCTTAACTTAATTAAGTTTAGCATTCAATTCCTTTAACAACCTTTTCTATTTAAAAACTCTTCTCCAACTACTTTAATGCATGTGCTGTACATATGTCTATTGCTTATGGCTATTTATATATACACTATACTCGTATATATAATATATGTACATATATCTAACTGCGATAAGCCGCAATGGCAACGCCCTATCTCAATTGCGACACGTCCTCAAAAGTTGTCAGCCGACTAAATTGCTAACCAGCATGATTTTATGCCTTGTCATGGCGCCACGAGAAGAAAAATAGGAAAATGGAAAAGAAAATCTATGTATGTATGCATGAAAGGCAACTGTCGCCAGTGCCGATTCGAGATAGGACGCGATTCAGTGGACCAATGGACCAGCCAATGGAACCGAGCGCCAAGCGACGCGCAACAATTTCTATTAGTATTTTTTACTCGTTCACTCAATGAAGAAGGGTATATTGATTTCGTGGATTGCATGTACTCAAATATAAACTCCCTTAACGATTATGTTCTTTGGGATGTGTCAAATCGTTCAGTTTATTAAAAAGGGTAAATGTCTTTTAGCAAATGCTTGTTAAGCTTGCTAGAATCAACAAGTTTTGAAGAAAGACGCTCTGCAGTGTTACATAAGTCACCGATAGTCTCTAATATTACTAACTGTCTTCCTACAAACAGTTTTGCATTGTGAACGAGTATTACGCAGTTGGTTGCATCCGATTACAACGTTCTTACATTTTTTTCACTGTCGCTGTCCATCAGGGTGACCCTTCCCTATTTCCTGCTGAGCCTTCACATTTTCTCTATTATAGGCAAGTTCCATTATGTGTGCGAGTGTGTGTGCGTGTGTGTCTACGTGTAGTGCATGTCGTTACATTTGTAACTTGTTTCTGTCTCGCCATTGCAGCTGGTGGAAATTTATGTAGTAACGGCTAACACACATACATATCTTTACTTGTGTGTGTGTGCCATTGAGTTGACTGTCACAGTGTCAGTTAGTCAGCCAGACAGACACACACATTTACACACTCGACCTGAATGTAAATTTTTAATCTGCAAAACTCTTCAACATTTGCATAAGTCGCCTTTACTGCTGTTTATTGATTTTATTTTTTATTTTGTTCCGCCTTATATGACTTCTATATACTTTTATATATCCTTGATAAACGTTTGCATTATATTTAAGTATCTGTCAGTTGTTTGATTTGTAGCGCATGTAGATTTTATTACTTATCTGCTTGATTTAGTATAAAAGGGATTTTATTTGAAGATTTAATCTTTAATTTATTGTTCAGAATTCATAAATTTTCTAATTACCAACGAAGTCTCGGATCGGAATCCCAGTGTAGAAGTAGGTTTTAGTTATGTATAAAATAAAAAACAAAGATTATAATAAATAAATAAATTCGTAAATATTAAAATAAATATAATAAAAATGATTTTTTAAATATGAATAAAATATTAAATATCTTTAATTTAAAATATTATATATCTTTAATTTTATATATATATGTCAAATTCGTAAAATGATTTATTGACAATCTAAGTCTTAATATTGTATAGTTACAAACAATTAGTGTTAAAAACCAAAATTTACAACTTATACTTGTACTATGTGTATTTTTCTCTCTCTCTCTCTCTCTCTCTCTCTCTCTTTTCTTGTTTCTCCCTCTCTTACTAAAACGTTCTAACTAACACGCTCTCTTTAAATGTATTTGTCTCTGTGTTAACTGTGCTCTGATCGTAACTAATACTAATGATAATGCTTATGATAATACTAATATTAATAATAATGATAATAATAATGATAATATTAATGCAAATGCCTAATGCTAATAATTGAATTGAATTGAACACTCAATGCGTCAATGCAATTGCTCTCTCCCTCTTTTTTGTCTCTTTTTTCTCATTATCTCGTTTGTCTCTTTCTCTCTCTCTCTCTCTCTTTTTGTATATCGCTGATGTTTGTTTTCTTGTTTTTGTTTGGTATTTGGTGAATTCTGCTCTTCTCTTTCGCAGGCGGGTGAGTCAAATGGCCTATTGAAAAAGACCATCACAAAATTGAGCACTGAGTATCGCCTGCAATTCGTTTGGCCCAATGACCGACGCATTAAGGGCAAAGATTCAAATGCGACGACGGGTCGGGCCGCTGCCGGCGATTATCCAAGAAAGTCTATATCATTGGGGGCGATCCGATCGGGTCAACAACAACAACATCAACAACAACAACAACAACACACACATCAATATCAAACGATAGGTGCCATCGGTTTGCCAACGGTGCATAAAAAACGTACAACAAATCAGAAAGAAGGTGCGACAGCAATATGTCGTCGCTAATTACCATAATTACAAAAATATCATATATATATATATTTATATATATATATATATATATATATTAGCGCATAGTTACTTTCTCTCGTATATGTATCTACTAAATAACAACAACAAAAACAAATTAACCAATCGAGCGTTACTAAAATATATTCAATAATTTTCCATTTGATTTGTTTATTAATGATTTTTGAAACAACATTTGAACTAACTTTTAATTAAAATACAAATATAAAAATATTGCGCGCGCAGTTCTTGACGAACTATACATATATGTCTATATATTCATTTATTTATTTTTTAAAGTTTTTAAAACAAAAACTATGAAAATTTTCTGCAGTGAAAGAAATTGATAAAAAAAACAACAATTTTATTAACAACATTTTCATGCCAAATATTTTGATGCGTTGACTAGTGTTGGTAAATTACATGTAGTTCAAACATTTCTCTTTACAACACTGCCAAAAGAACAAAAAAGCTATAAATTTGCAAATTTCAAACGATTTTCAAGTTTTTTATGTATGCGTCGAACATTTTGCTTTTCATTAAAAAATCGAAACAAAAAAAAATCATCACTAGTTGTAAATCGTATATATGTATATATACATATAACCAGTTTAAGCTTAAGTCACCCTTGAAATAAACCTTTCTTAAGTACAAATATTTTTATTGATTTTAGTCTGCAAATTTAGGTACACAAAGTTTTTATACATTTTTTTTAGGCAAATTTTGTTTTAACGCTTTTAATGTGTTTTTTTTAAGCAGTTAGCAAACTTAACTCTTTCTCTCTCTCTTTGGAAGTCTAAAATATATATTTCATATAGAACGAAATTATGCTAAATTCCTTTCCAAAAGAACAAAATCAAAATCTTTAGCAAAAAAAAGCTGACGTAAGTGTTGAACTAAAATCATTTATATTAGTTCTTAATAAAAAACGTAAATAAAAAATATAATAAAACAACAACAACAACATCAAATACATGGAAAATTTACTGACATATTCATAAAACATAAAATGCCATCGATCGTTTCGAAATTAATTAAATCGGAATCTAAAAACTCTATAAAAAAGATAATCTCACGTATCAATGGAATTTTATGCAAATGTTAGCTAAGTTGTAGTCGAAGCATGTTGCAGGTTTTGTGTTATGTTATTCTTTATATATATAAATGTATTTTTATTATTTTGATTATTATATTATTTTTATATTTTTTTTAAATTATTTTTTTAGGCATAGGAGTTTTTGTTGGTTTTATTTTAGTTGCATGCGAGGAATGACAAAAATGAAATTAGCTACGTGCATTATTCATTAGTCATTAGTCATTACTCATTATTCAATATATCAGCATTTATCGTACATATCTTAAAACTTTTATCTGAACAGCTAGCTTAAAGTAATATTTGTTCTAAATACGATTGAGGTATTAAAGAAATTTTGACAAAAAATGTCTTAACTTTTTTTATTTGTCTATTTTAGTTTACTTTTTTTTTTAACTTTTAGACTATATTTATTTTTATTTAACAAAATAAATCAACATAGAACAGCATAAAATTATAAAATTATATAAAAAAGGAAAATTATATAAAAAAGGAAAAAGTAAATACAATTTTATTTTATTTTATATTTAATTATTACTTTTATTTATTTAACTTTTTTTTCCAGCAGCTTAAAAAATAAATATCAATAGAGCAGCATAAATATTAATACAACAAAAATAATTATAAAATAGGGAAACTTAATAGGTAGAGTTATATTATAAACTTATTGATACATTTATATATATACTTTATTTTCATTTCATATATATCTCTATCAAAATTATAAATTTAACCAAAAAATGAAAACCACACACATTTTTACATAACTCAAATTTACAGTAAAAGCCAAGTTCGTAGGTAAGACAAAATCAAAAAAAAAAAAAAAAAAACAACAAAGAAAAGAAACGTAAGCCAAAATCGAAATGTAAAAAATTTAAAATAATCTATATAGCTACTCTATATATACATATCATTTGCAATAATGATCAAGTGGCTTCCATTTGCAAAGCTTTTAAGTCTTGCCTTTATACCTTGAGCTTGGAAAGCTTTTTTTTTTTTTATCGATTGGCCGTAGTGCTTGAAGAAAAACAAACACAAAAAAAACATAAATATAAATAAAAAAAAATATTTAAATATAATAATTTAACACTGCGCTGCATTGAACTCGAAATGTTTATATTTTTGTATGTAATAACAAAAAATTGGTTCGAATTTCGTTCTATATTCCAAAAAGTGACCCTCAAGCCCTCCCATAAAGTAACCAAAACGCTTTAAAACATGCAAGCAATTTGTTAATAAAGTTTATTATTTTAAAATATTTATTTCTTAAGAAAAATGCTAAACAAAATATTCAAAAACTAAATATTTCTTTCTTTCATTGTATTCTTTTGATTGAAAATTGAGAACTTTGCGCTAGCTTAGCCAGAATCACGACTAACCACTACTAAAAAATACTCACAAGCCACCGAACCAGCAATGAACCACCACTGAACCACCTCTGAACCTCCAAACGCCTTGATTTGCTGTACAAAGAATCACTTCAAAACCTCAGTTAAAAATGTTTTGTTTATTTGTTTTTAGCGAAACACTTTTGCAAAAGTTTTGAACAATATTATTTTAAGTTACGTAATAGTTAAAGAATAACTTTGACTACTTTTTGGTTCCTTAGTTAACACTTGAAGCAAATTAATACTCGTATATACTTTTGTTTTTATTCCTAACTATGTAAATGATGAAAGCAAACGCAAAAAGAAAATAAAACAATTAATTTCCCATTTAATATCGAATCAGAATTGTTGAAATGTTTTATCTGTGTGCTTTCAGCTAAACTGCATGAGCTGGAGCCATTGGTTAGCGATACGGATGATAGAAAAACACACGAGAAGTATGATAACAATTTAATATGATATCCCTTTTTTCTTGATCAATATCTTCCATAATGCTCATGAGCTTGTGCCATACCAAATAGAGATGACAGCTAGACAGACATCATCATGAACATCTTCATCATCATCTAAGACCCACCCACATATCCCAGCTGCCAAAAACGTGTTGCACTTGTCACTTACATTCATTTGAATATTTGTACTATTTTTTTTTTATAACATATTGACTATGTATTCTGATTCCGCACAGACAAGTGAATTTTGTGGAGCGCAAAATAGCCGCACGTCCTTTTTCGCAAACAATCGATCAGGAGCGTCTCAATCACTTCATTACGAAAAGGGAGAACTTTGGATTCGCCGATGCCGCCGTCGCAGCTGCTGCAAAGGATGCGAACAAACAGGAGCAGCTGGTTGTCATGAATGGCAGTGCACCGCCTGCCTCCAAGCCCAATTTGGATTTGTGGTTCAAGGAGATGGTCGAGCTGCGCAAGAAGGCCGGCGAATATAAGGTAAACAACCCTTTATTAAATCATTCTCTATGAGAAAATTAATCTTTAATCTTACTGTAAAGTCTCGCGGCTGGGGCATTGAGATCGATCCCGAGTTGTATAAGAAGCAGCGGGATCTCTGGGATCAGGTTTCCAAGCGCAGCTCACTATCAGCACTGTCTTTAGCATCCACTGTGCACAGGTAAACCCAATTAAACCCAGTTATCTATTAACTTATATTAACTGATGTTTTTTTTAGACCCATTACCAAGGAGGAGAAGGAGCAGGAGAATAATAAAAAATCCACGCCATTGCAAAAAACGCCACAAAAGCCACGAGTTCCTGGCCAAGCCTATTTGATTGATAATAAGGATGAGATTTCAGCACTGCCAGCACGCTTTAGCAATATACGCCATCACTTGGAGCGCACCACGGGTCCGGGTAAGCGTAAAATAAAACTCAACCAGAGAAGAGGGTAATAAGGAGTATTCAATGGAACAATCGATTAGTAGTAGCGTACTTTAGAGGGCCTTGGAATGAGTTATTAATTTTTGTAGATTGGTTGGCTGTAATTTGGGCAAATTATATTCGATTCTCGAAAACTAGGTATTTTTTAGCTCGTATAAATCAGTATTTTCGATTTGCATTCAAAATATCTAAGTTTTGAAAAATTTTAATTTTGACGATTTTTGAAAAAAATTACTATCACAATTTTTGTCAAAATGGGCTTGGTTCTAAAATCAAAATATGATGATTCCATTTCATTCTACCGAGTTTGCTGAGTCTAAAATGGTATAACTTATAAAAATCGGACTATTTTTAACCGAGTTAGAGCACTTTAAGATTGATAAGTAATCGATATTTCTCTGTCGACTGGTTGCATAAACACGTCGATCTCAAAAACTAGAACAGCTACAGAGTTGAAATTTTGAACAGTTATTTTAGAATATCAGACGCAGAGTAGACAAGTCACTGTTTTTAAATAGAATGCTCCATTTTCTTAATATCAATAAAAATATCCTTAAAAAGCATATTTTCGCAGCTTGGTTGGCTGTAACTTGGGCAAATTATATTCGATTTTCGAAAGCTTTGTGTTTTTGAGGTCGTATGACTCAGCACTTTCGATTGGCATTCAAAATTTTGAAATTTAAAGTTTGACGATTTTTGAACAAAAATGACAAGGGGTACCATCACACTTTTTGTCAAAATATTTAGTTGATGATTGCATTCTATTCTACCGAGTTTGCTGAGTTCGAAATGGTATAGTTTTTTAAAAACGGTTTATATTTAGCCGAGATATAACAATTTAAAGTCGATTAAAGTTAAAGTCTTAAAGTTTCCGTCTTGAAATTTTGAATATAAAACCTATATCATCCTGACCAATACTTAAAAATACTCATTGCAATAGATTAAGTAGAGACACTCCCTATTCCCCCTTATTGGTGCAGTTCCCTAATTCCATTTGCATTCATTTTAGCAGATGTTGAGGAGGGAGCTTTGCTGCCTTCACCCACGAGGGAGAAACTGATGCCAGCAATGACCAAACGTGAATCGGAGTCTCAACGTGGAAGTCCCAAGAAGACGGCTTTGTCCCGTCACGGTTCGCCGCAAAAGGGCAGCCCCCAAAAGGGTAGCCCCAAGAAGGTCCTCAAATGTAAGTAGCAGTAGTTGCCAATTAATGTTAGACGTACTCTATTTATAACTCTGACTGTAGCAAAAGGTCTACACGATATAACACTTTAATAGACAAATTTTATTTCTAAGCAACAATTGAAAAATAGTTAAACACAAAGCACATTCTAGTACTTGTCAAAAACGATGCAGGTCTCGAAACTTACACGCCCAAAAATAAGTATACGCCCAGTTAAACACAATTCTTGGTTTTATTTTCATTTATTTAAATAGTTTGCTTAACTGCTTAAAATATTTATTTTGCTTTGAACTCAAACGATTCCTCGTTAATATTTTTCGGTTTGCAAAGATTTTGAAATCTTATCTAAAGTGCACTAAAAAAACGTTTTGATTGATTGATGAGATTTGTGCACAATAATTTTTTTGAAATGTTGCTTGCTTTTGAAAGAGGTTTTGTTTTTTGAAAAGTGTTTGTTTATTGCGTACTTAATTATATAAAAATAATATATATAAATATATGTTTTGTTGTATAGAATGTCTGTACATATATACATATAAACATCTTTTTGTTAAAAGGTATATTAAAGAGGAGTGTTTTATAATTGTTAAGGTAATGTTTTTCAAATTAAGAAAAGAAAGAAATCGTATAATATCGTAAGTTTTTGGACAGCATATTTTGTTTTTAAATAATAATAGTAAATAAGATACTGAAATGGAACAAGAAAATACAGGATAAAATATGATAGGTTAATAGGAAATGGAAGTATTCAAAAACAGGAACTAAAATTAAAAAAATAATAAATGGGCTGAGTTTAAAAACTAAACTAATTATAAAACAGGAGTTTCTATTTATCGTAAAACATTTACCAACACTCATCTGTGAAATTCATCGTGTAAAGAGTAGAAAATTACATAAAATGAAATTTCGATGGGTCGTATTTTATATGTGTGATATAGCTAGGCATAGTTAACATTATTTATCACTATGTGTAGCGCCTTGTACAGAACCCTTACACCAACTAGTAGACAAATATATATAACTCACACTCACATTCACATTAAGCAAACTGTTTCAATTCCAAATTAAAAACAAATTCATACTTTTGTCATCAAAACAAATTTAACAAAAAAATTGTAAAAAAAAACAAAAACAAAATACCGTATCAAAAACCACATCTCTTCATCCTCGTTCGGCGTGGTTCAGCACGCTCCCAATCTGTTGGTCCTGGCGTCGAGAATGAGTCACCCAAACGGCAGATCCGATCGGCGAGTCAAGCGCCGACGAGCCGCAAAAAGGTATCGACAGCATCGGCCGGAACTGAACGTAAGCCAAGCCCATGTAAGTAGTTGAACGTTGCGCGAAACCATCCACAACTAAAAACAAGAAAACAAAAAAAAAAAAAAATACGCACGCACTTTCTAGTTGCGTGCGTTCGTTCATTGCCTTATGTTCTTATCCTGATTTGATTTTTATTTTACTTAATTTATTCCTAGTTTGCATAATATATATACTTATATATCATTAGTTAAGATTAGATTCGTTTAGATTTTGTTGTTTAGTTTCATTTGCAATTTTTTTAAATATAGTTTTAGTATTTAATCACACACCGCAAGTTTGTTTGTTCATTTCAAAACATACTTCAACTGGATAGTTACATAGTTAAGTGTCTAAATACAATACAACATAAATAGTTAAAAATACTGAAAACAAAAAAAAAACCAAAATATTAATACGTATAAAATACGTTCAATTCACTGTTAGTTTAGTCTCTGGTCTTGCGGTTTACTTTTCGTATTTTACTTTTAAATACTTCTTATTGAACTTAACTCCGTTTTTTGTTTTTATTGTTATGTAATTAAGCGTTTGATTGGTCTTTCGAATAAAAATTCTATAGTTTAGCATGTTGAGTGAACAAAATACTAACAAAACTAAATACTATAAACAAGAAGACACTCTAAACTTTTCATAATACTGCATATTAAAATACCGAAATAAGTAAATACTAACAAATTCAGAGTTAAGCAACGGCTAACATTCGTTCAGTTGTACGTGTTGTGTTTCTAATCCATTTAATTTAAAATATATATATACATATCATATAAATATACATATATATATATACGTATATTTATTTTTTTTTTTATATATATATATTTATATCGATATCCTATTTTGCAATAAATGTTGCGCTAATAACAAAATATTGTTGTTGGCTTTGATGTATGTGATAAATAATGTATGTGTTCAATATGTTTAATTATATAATTTATGGATAGTAAGTAAGGAAGATACGATCTTTGGCAAGCCGAAGTCCTAAGATCTTTGCAGATGTTTGCGGGCAACTAAATATAATTTATTTATTTGCATAATTTAAAAGATCATTTTACAGAACTTTTAGAACTTAACTTTAACTTAATATAAAAAGAAGTTTTCTTATATTCACATTGTTATAAAAAAAACTTCTCTGCAAAGGTATTAAAAATTTTAAAATATTGTATATTCTGCCTCGGGGAAATAATACAGTTGCTATGTATGTATCTTTATATTTCAAGAAATCGTTAAGATCTTTTATTTCCCTTAACTATCGATAAGATAAAATTTAATTTTGAGATATTTTGAACCAAATATAACTTAATAATTAAGCTTGTGCAATTATTTTAATCATATGTTCCTGTTAACTAACAAAGAAGATGTTCAACCGTAATTTCTTCTAAGTAGACTAACCCATTTTTGTAACTCTCAACATAAACTAACAAAAAAATAATAAGAAAAACGCGTATTTAATTCTTTTTTTTATTAATAATTTTATTTTTTCAATAATTATTTGCCTTTATTTGTGTTGCATTTTTAATTCGCCGTTAAAAAAAAAGAAACAAATTAAAATATACATTTTAAACAAAAATTCATATTCAAATTTGTTTTTTCATGTGCCTTTTGTTTTGGTCTAAAAACAAACAAAAAATAAATGACAACCCAAAAATCAAACTCGACGCAAAATCAAATTCAAAATCAAAAAACAAAAACGCAATTGCTTACGTTTTTATAGCCACCCTATCCACAACATTCCAATCCCGCATTAAAAGTAGTTCCCTACCACCGCCTAACGGTAAAGTAAATGCAGCGACAACAGCAGCGACCGCAGCCGCAGCCTCAGCAGCAGCAGCAGCAGCAGCAACAACAACACCCCGTACTGCAGCCCATGCTAATCATGCTAATCAATCACATATGTCACAATGCAAGAGCTACAACAACAAGAAGCCAGCAGCAAAACAGCAACAAATGCGTAAGAAAGACAAAGATAGATCGAATATTAGTTGCATTAGTCAAGTTGGTGCTGGTAGCGAGAGTAGTGCAAATAGTGCAAAGCATCTGCAAAACAAACAGAGGCAACAGCAGCTGCAACAACAGTTACAAGATGGCACGGCAACAACAACTACAACACCATCTACAGCAACAACAACAGCAGCAAAATCAACAACAACAGCAGCAGCAGCGGCACCCGCTCGACCTATCACCATCGACATCAAAAGGCTAACGGTACCAGGTCAGGATAGAAAATTGGCTGAAAGTGAGTAAAGTTTGTCCGCAAAACTTGAACAAAAATTCTCTGCAATAAAAAAAAACAATTTGATACACCCATATAAAAAAAAAAAACAAAAACAAAAATAAAATGGAAATGCTGTAAAATGACATCTGAAGCGCGAAAGTTTGTGTTACAACTTTTGTAAACAAAAACAAAAAAACCAAAAAAAATTCTAAATTTAATTACTAATAATTACGCATTTTACACCTTGTCGAAAACTGTGTTGTACAACAAACTAGTATTGAGTAATGAAATTATAATTATGATTTACGAATTGGCATATTGAAAATTGGGCGGCACCTACCTATACATATATATTATTTGTAACTTGTCTATCAGCCATGTGGAATCATATCTGTGTGTGTGTGTGTGTGTTATAGTTAATTGGTATTTATTTTAGATATTGGCAAATAGTTTTGGCACTTTTGTTTGTGTCCCGTTATTCCACAGGGTTGTAATACAAAAACTTAAATTAAACTTAAATTAAAAAAATTCTTGTATTTGTTGCAAATAGTTGTCCATAAAACCGACAAAGCGTTACGTGTTATTTAAATGTTAGTTGTTGTTGTAATCAATGTTTGTACTTGTTGTCTTTGCAGCCGTGTGTCTTAAGTCAGCCCCAATATAGTTTTCATCTATGCCTCATATCATTTGTAGTACCTTAACTTTCCTTTTACAACACTACTAGTTTCTTTTATTTCTTGTACTTCTCTGTGTTACGTGTCTAAAAAGTAGTAAAAGCTTGTCTAGTATTTTAGATCTTAAGTATTTTGTTTTTTGGTCTTTAACAATAACATCAATTTTTACAATGAAACACTTTACATATACTATAATACAATTTGGGCTGTGTTGACAGGTTGTATATTTTGAAGAACTTTAAAAACCAAAAAATAAAATATAAAATAATTAGAAAATTCAAATTTAAACTAAGAGAGAAACCACGAACTAATTAGAATCGGAATTCACATTAAATAAACTTTAAAATTATAGAAATTTGCAATCATAGAAAATTGCATATTTTTGTGAGCTTTCTCTTAGTTGGTTTTCAGCCTCACAAAACATTTTTATGATTCATTTGAAATGAGGTTAGGCTGAGTCACTGATTTTGAATATACATTTTCTAACTAAATAAATTATTAATTACTAAAACTCAACTAGTCTTAAAGATGGCTAAGAGCCGGATTTACAGGTTTAACAGTTACTGCAGCGAAACGATCACAGTTTGTTCGACTATGCCGATTAATCGATAACATCTGCGCGCTATCCTCACACATTCACAAAGCTTCGCCAAACCAAAACAAAAAAAAACCGAAACATTAAAAAACGATATTTTATTTTTGCTCCTATTTTAAATGCGTGCCCTAAAGTAGTTTTTAACTTAAAATAATATTTTTTTATTGTATTTTTCGCTGCCTTTCTGTGTTAAATGTCTTTTGAATGCGGCATGCTCGACCTTTGCCTTCCATTTGTGCGCTTTGTATAAAAAATAAAAAAAAATATATATATATCAAAAGCAAAAATTTTATGATTTTAATTCAATTTTTACTAACAAGTTTGGTTGCCTCTTAAGCTTTATGCTTAATACGTGCTTTAGTTTAACTAAGTTCCTTTAAGTTTAAGTTACAACTAAGTTTTTTTTTTACTTATATTATGTTTCAGAAAACAGAAAAAATAAATAAAAAAATATATATATTTACATTTTAAGTTCGAACTACTAACCTTCTATATAACTCGATCACAAAGTTTGCTTAAAGAATATACAAAAAAAAAAAATATATATATATAATAAAAAATTCAACAGCAGCCTTAAATAAAAAAAAGAACAACATAAAGCGCCTTTAACTATATGAATGAAACATATTAATCAAGTGAATTATATATAATTTCCTTCTCCTTTTTAATTTTTCATAATTATTTTCAAATGCCAACAGACGAAGGCGAAGATGGTCGCGAAACCGCGATTTCCATTTCCAGCTGCAGTCCACAGCCAGTTCCGGAGTTGCCGGACGAGCCGCTGGTCAAATCTCCGCCGGAGCCCACACGGGTTAAGTCCCCGGAGCAGATTATAATGCGCTCGCCCGATCCGGTCAACTGGACCGTGCCCTTGGACACTGGCAAGACATTTACCGTTACACAAAATGTCAAAGAGGGTAAAGAGATTGAGATTTGAAATGTGGCAAAAAATACCCGTTCATGATATAAAGGAGAGTATATTGATTTTGTCCGCCTTGATGTCTGTTCATTGGAGATTAAAACAAGGAATGCTGCAAGTCTAGTTTTTACAGCTCTTCATAAACCAATGAAGCGTGTATTAGCTTATCAGCAGTAACAGTCGTTTCTAAACGCTTAATTTAGCAAATATAGATTGTTCTACATAGTGTTCTAAAGTAACTCCCAACGGATATAGAAATTAGGAAAGAAGAAGATAAAAGAAAAAAATAAAAAAGTATGTTGCTTTTACTACTTCATTTCAATGAGAAGTTAAGCAACTTTTGTATAGTGAGCGAGTATTGTGCAGTCGGTGAATTTCGACCGTAATGGTTTTCAATACAAATTAACATACTTGATTTGTAGGCGAGAACTACAGCCGGCCACAGAGCGAGATAAAGGTGTCGACACCTGTGGAAAAGCCACCACCGCCGCCTCAGTCGGCACCGCCCCAACTAACCGAACAGGCTAAAATGGACGGTAAGCCTTAAAGCACGCTTCAATAAACGCAACTTCCATACAAAATCCAAGCAAAAAACCAATATATGAAGTCGACATAAGTAAAAACACAAGAGAAACAAAAACAAAACCACAAAAAATAAGAAATCGCTTTTACAATTATTTATATATTAACTCGTATTTAAATATATGTATCTGTATATGTATATGTATGTATCGCTACTCACAACCATCATCCAAAACAAAAAAAAAAACAAAAAAAAAAAACAAAAAATCAAATCATCGTTAAAAGCAAAGCCAAAACTCAAAAACCAAGCGTAAATATAAAAGGAAACAACTCCCCCTCCCACTTTCGCCCTCTCTCTCTTTCTCTCTCAGTAATTAAGATAATATATATATATATATATATATATATCGCAAATCAAAAACAAAAACAAAAATATATATAAACAAAGCCAAAATGCGTATCAATGCGTAGTTCCTTTGCGTAACATTACAAAAACACTATTTCCACAACTATTTCCCCCCCTCCAATGCCTCCACATCCACAATTAACAAACAACAACAACAACAACATAGCTTGGAAGTCGATCGGCAGCCCCACGGCCAGCAGCTCGTACGGTAAAATGTTGACGCCCACACAGCCGGGCGGAGCGGTACGTTGCGATAAGGCGGACCCGGCCCATTCTTCGTCCTCATCGACAGCGACTGCCTCGACGGCCCGCTCGACGGCCGTCGATGTGCTGGAGAAGGCACGGGACCGTTTCGATCGCTTCTGGGGCGGAGCTAGCAGCAGCAGCGGCGTCGTCAACAAGGAGGAGAGCGTCTAAGGATCTGAAAGTGTTTCGGAACGTAAGTGCTATAAGTGCAAAATGTATTTGGCATCTAAGAGCATAAGCAAATAGTTAAATTCATTTCAAGCCTCTCAAGCATGCAAATTCAAGGCCTCATACTCTTAACTGCAAGTGTATCGCTGCGATAACTATCGATAAATTCATCAATTGATAGTTGCGAATGTGTTTCGATAATTTGTTATATGTGGAGCACCTAAAAAACATTTAAATCATATACTCTAACTTGAAAATTCAGCGGTGCGTTGCGTTGAAAATTCATGCGTCGATGGCTACGAAAGTCTATCGATAGTTTGTTCTATGTTCAGTTCCGTATATATATCACTTATATATATTTGAAATGTTCTACTTTGTTAAATCATAGTTTGCAAGCTCTAATTCTAAAGATTTCGATTAATATCTATCGATTATTAGAGCCAGCAAACGCACTCTTTGCGTTATCAAGGACCTCATCGATATATCAGCTTTAACAAGAAGTTGTATTAAAGCTACCTAATAAAATATTATCGATAAGGCCACATAACGATAACTACAAAAGTTAATCGATAGTTTGATTTATGTTCAGTTCCTTATATATAAGCCTTATATATATATGAAATGTTCTACTTACCAAACTTTATTTTAAAAACTAAAACGTTTACGATAATAGTGCGATGATAAATGATCGATAGTGCAAACGCACTCATTTGCAATCAAGATACTTTTTGATATTTTTGCTCAATTTCAATCTAGTTTTCATACTTAAATGTAAAACATTGCCGCAGTGTTGATTAATACCTGAATGATATTATAAAAACAGCGCAATTAATGTTTATCGATAATACGGGAGCGATTCTTTGCTATCGAGCGACTCATCCGAATTGTCGATAGTTCTGCAGCGCTAAGCTCTTACTATTTCGGCTTAAAGTAGTAAAAAACTATAATAAACAAAATTTTTAGGATTTCAACTGAATTTAAATTAGTTCATAAACTTAGACAGGGAATCGGTTTAACGTATATAATTTAAAACGCTGCACGTGCATGATACCCTAGAAAAAGTAAAACACTTACTTTCACTGCCTTTAAAAATCCCAAGAATTTTGCAAAAACACCCAAAACTCAAGCTGGAAAAATATAACAAAGCTAAAAATAAAAATCGAGTTATAATAAAACTAAAGCAAGGACAAAATCACCGCAGAGACCCGTCCAACAAAAAAGTTAAGATGTTTTAGGAAAAATGAAATATTGAAAACGAACACCTCAAATTTTTTGTAATACAGTTAGAATCCAATGAGAAAATGCTTAGTGCTGAGTATATTGGGTAATGCAAATCGGGTGAATTAAGCTGATCCGTCAAATAGTAAACAAACTTGAACAACAAAATAGATTTTGCACATGAGCTACAAAAACAACAAAAAAGTTTATGATATTAAATTATATTTTAAGTACACTCTTTGGCAATGATGGTTAAACAACACACACATACACACACACAAACGTACTGTAATACACAAAACTTTTTCGAGTAACTGTAAACTAGTTTTGCGACATACATAAAAGAATAAAAAGAAAAATAAGAAAATATATGGCATTATGGAAAAGAAGTAATAAATAATGGAAGCGAAAAAATGTTAGTAAACGAACATAAATTAAAAAAAAAAAAAAAGAAACCGATGTGTTTGCTACCCACACTAAAATGCTTCCCCAACCATTTTTCAACACTGAAAAAAAATTTGCTTGATTTATTTACTGAGTACAAAAGGAAACAAAACAAAAACAATATTTAAATTAAATTTGCGTAAGTCTTAACAAGCGAATCTTAAGTTAAACGAAAATTAAGTTTATAATTTAAAGAAGAAATGTCTTAAAGCTTAAAGTATTTATAAATGAATTATAACTGAAGTTAAAATGTTCACTTGTGATTAACTTCAGTATTGAGCTTAATTGTTGCTTGCATATACATATTTTTATTAAAAATGAAAACAAATACTTAAATATATACAAATACTAAAATAAAAACAAAGCTTCAGTGGTATTTATAACAGTTAAATATGTATTTTTATATGTTTTTCATTGAAATGCTTGTCTGTTAGTTAAAACTGTTGAGTTGAAAACTAAGTCTTAAAGTTAAAAACGAAATCCCAGTTGAAAAATAAAAACAAAAAATAAACTATGTTATCCATAAAAGAAAATCGACAAACATTTGTTTAAGATGCGCAATCTTTGAGATTTCCAAAAAAGAAAAGAAAAACAATTACCATATACTCTATAAAGCATTAGTTAGACACGATTATAAGCAAGTACTTAACTAAATATATAGCCTTGATCAAACTCTCTCACACACTGACACACACAGCCTCTCTCTCTCTTACCAGTTACAGTATAAAAGAAATTCAAAAATTAAAAACATTTGTAACTCATTTAGTTTTAACTATCAAATTTTAGGCAAACTTTAATATGAATCTACTTAAGAACAAACTCGATATATTCTAGCTTGTTTACAACATAACAAAATGTATACAAATATATATATATATGTATATATATATATATATATATATGTGTGTAATCCGATTGGTGTGCTATATATATATATATAATATATATATATATATATATATATATATATTTCCATAACTAAAAAACATTTGCATAATATTTGTTTAACAATCCAAAAATACATTTAACAAATTTAAATTTCACGCCATAATGCGAACGCATTTTAAAATATGACAAAAAATTAAAAATGTATAAGTAAACAAAATAAAAATATCTAAAAAAAATACTCAATAATTTTGCCCAATTGTCATACATAAAGAAAAAATACAAAAATTAAGGCACACCAAATAGCCTTGCAAAGAAAACCAACTTATAAAAAGGATATAAAACCGAAAAAATATCTACAGAAAAAGTGTAACAGAAAATTATAAAATTAAAAACAAATCAAGTGATGGTTAAAAAAAAAAAACAGAAGAAGACAAATACAAAAACCAAATTTAAACTGTATGAATCAAATAAATGAAAAGTGCATATAAACGTTTTAAGCAATGTTTTATGGTATTTTATTTAAAAGGCTAACACAAAAGTAAGTATTTTTTATAAATAAGAAACAACGTTTTTGTTTTGTGTTTTGTTTTTATTATTATTTTATGCTATTATTACAATTTTCCTGAAGAAAATTTTGTTCTATTATAATTTTTCTATTATATTTGGGTAAAAGTTGTACAGTTTTAACTTGAAATTTGTAGAGCTTCAATATTTTGAACGGTGTTGAAAAATTGCAGAGATTTACAGAGAGCAACTGTGGCAAGTTTTTAGTATTTTGCTTTTTGGGTTTCTAGTTTAGTGATTGATTTTAATTTAAAGTTTGTTTTCATTATTAAATCAATTTTAATTTAGCTTTTATTATATTTGTATACTATTATGCATTTAAATTAAAATTTGTTGTATTTTTTTCTTTGTTTTTAACTTAAATTTAGTCAAGGGGAGTTTTTTTTTATAGAAAGCTGTTATCACAGTTTGTTAAAAAGAAATCAAAATGCATTAGGTTAATTTTCGTTCATTGGAATTTACTCAATAATGAAAATATATATAACATAGTAAACATTTATAAACTAAAAAATAAAATAAAATATTAATTTCAATTTTTTCAGGTTTTTTAAGGGTTGTTTTTACATTGTTAAAGGTTTTTCGAAAATACATGTGTCAAAAAAATGTTTTAATTGTTTTCGAGTTAGTTTTTCGTTTGATTGTTATTATATTTAAATTTTGTTTAATATTTTTTGTTTTTTTAGGGACTTTTATATTTTGTGTTTATGACATTTGTCTAATAAGTTTTTAAATTATTATTTTAGGGTTTTCCGTTTGTCTTATTAGACGAAAGTTTAATTGTAAGCGTAAATAGTTTCCACCAATATGTGCGTTCAACTTTAAGGGAATTAAATGGAAATTATTGAGTTTAATGGGGATACAGTCGTACAACAAATCAATCGAGTTGGTCTGGGCTCATTTATACTTTAATATTCAAATATATAATATATAGACGTCACTCAAGAGATTTGTTATGTATAGATATATATTTGAAAATAAAAACTCACTCAATTTGGAGACAGATTGAGCAAAGATTTACGAAAGCAAATATATATATATATATATGCGTGATTGATATATGCTTATGATTGACAGATGATTGATTAGATACAAAGAAACACATTTACATATATGCAGCTATATATACTATATATATAAAGGTATATGGTATGTAGTATTCGTACATTTGCTAATTGAAAATAGGTAACTATCAAAATTTAGCACAATTTCTTAAACACGTAAAAGTTAAGACCGAGTAAACAATTAAAAAGGTATACCAAAAAAGTTTTTGAAACACAATATTGTGAGCTTCAATGCTAGCTAAATTATTCTTATTTGTTTTTTTTATTTTTGTATTCAAATAAATTATTTGGGCGCTGGCGCCCTGCACCAGGACAAAAAACCCATTTACTTAATCTTAAACTTAAGCTTAATTTTGAATTAATTTAAATAAACGCATTAAAAGTATTTTGTTTTGTTTTATGTTTTGTTTAGTTTTGTTTTGGTTATACACAAAAAATGACACATTTAACAGACTTTTCTTTGTTACTTAAAATATTTGCATGTTAAGGTTTTAGTTTAGGAGTGGGTGAATATTTTAAATTTAGAATTAAGAATATGTCAAGGGTTTCTCTAAAGATAGATTGGGTTTTTGTTATTTTATACAATTGTAAAATTGAAAATTGCTCATAAATTTAGAATATTCTTTGTTTTTCAAGGGGGTTTATAACGTATTTCGTTTTTTTTTCTTTAACTTTGCAAAGCGTAAATTGAATTTCAAACTGTACTAAAAACTAAATGCATTTTATTTTATTTTTAAGTTTTTAGTTTTTAGGTTTTGGTTTAAAGTTTTTAGCATGTGCCACTACGTTTAAATTCGTTAAACTGCCAATTAAATAATTTTGCATTCTCACATACATATATATACATATATATGTATATATATCATACATACATATATATACATATGTGTGTGTGTTTAGGTACATATCCAAAAATCAAATTCAGTTGCTTACTTGACTACAATAATAAATGATAAGTCTTATCAAATTATAGATTATATATATATATATATCATATATATATAATTTATTTTTTTGCTGGAAAAATAAATTAGCTATTGCTATATATGTATAGAGTATTTTTATAGGGTATTTTGTTTTAATCAAATATAGATAAATGTTTGTTAGGCTTCTTTTCAACTCCCCAAAAAACAGAAAAAACGTTTTCTGGTTTTTTTTTTTCATCCTTTAGCTAAGCTAATCTATAAATAGTGATTGTTGTATGCATTTATCTCATATAAAATTAACACACTAAACAGCCACGCCCATTTTCGAATATCATCCTCTACACTCAGACAACAAAAAACGTTACTTTTTGAAGTTAGCTTTTCTAATTCTCGCTGAGATCTTTGATGGCCTGTAGGATGCGCTTCACATGACCCACTTTGACCACGCCCAGATCCTTCAGATCTCGCCTGCCTAGCGTAAGCAGCTCCTTGCCTCGAATATCGTTCTTGAGGAAGCTGTCCACATACTCCGACAGCTGCATCGTCTCCAGCCAGGTGACGACCTCGTTTACGCTCCAATTGTTCGCCGCTTCGCGGGTGTTGGTGAGGGGAGGTTTGAACTGCTGCTGTCCGGCGGTGGATCCAGATCGCAAGCGCACCCAAAACGGACGTGATTTCCGACGACCATCGGACTGTTAATGAACGAAATTTGTATTCAAGTTAGTGTTAAGAACTTAATAACTAGTTCTTTTGAACTATTATCAGTGATGAACTACTAAACCACCATTGAATTAATTCATTCCCCTTACTAATTGAACCAGTTCTCACCTCCTCATTGGGTGCCAGCACATTGAAGTAGGCCCGCAACTTTCCATCGATGCACTTCTGAACGGAGCACTTCTTGAGCTCCATTTCCATGTTGGCGAGCGCGGCGCTGAGCTTCGTCTCCAGATCCTCGCGGAGGATTAGGCTGTGTCCACGATCTCGCAGCAGGGTGCAAGCATCGTCGTAAAGCTGGCGCGAGGAATCGATGACCTCCACGAGCTTGGTGCGCAATGAAGGACCCTCCAGAAGCTTGCCCTGCGGATGAATCGACTCCAAGGCCTCGCTAGCCCGGCAGGCCACCTCATAGAGATCGTGCTGCAAAGCCGGATGCGAGATGATCAAGAACTTGACCCACTTGACCAGCGAGCTGACCGCCTCGATGAAATTAAGCAGCACATAGCACTCCCGCTCCGAGATGACCTCGTCCGTCGAGGTGGCGTGCTCCGAGGCTGTCGAGGAGGTGTCCCTCTGTATGGAGATGCTATGTTGGCGCTGCTTCTCCTGCCAGCTCTTCAGAGACACCTCCAAGCTGCGATTACGGCAGAGCATCTGGACGCGATTCTTGTGAAGGATGCGAATCATGCCCGGCGGCTGAAGCCAGGCCTCGCCATCCACTTGAATGGGTATCTCCTCGTCGCCCAATATATTGATCTGAACGCTCTGGCATTGGGCAATGCGATGATGCTGCAGATTGATCAAACGGGACGCAGCCATCTGGACCGATCCGAAGACGGCGACGACCTCCAAGACACGATCATCAAAGCTGGGTGGCAGGAAGATGTCCTCCTTCTTGTTGTTGCCCCAGAAGTTGGTGCCGCCCATAAAGCTGGGTATGTTCAATATAACGATACCCTGTAGCTCTGGCAAAGGTATACGCTGGCCATCGCACTCCAGCTGGACGCGCTGCTCCAGATTCTTGCAGGTCTTCTGCAGCAGCTGCTTCGATCCGAGCACTCCATACCACATGTAGTTGCGTGCCCGGGAACGACACTTCTCCGGATGCTCCTCGCGCTTGTTGTGGAAGTCCAGCGAGATCTTTGCATCGATCCCAATGCCAAAGTAATTGTTCATCACGCACTTCTCATGGTAACCGGCGAGCAGGGTTTCATCCGGATCCATTAGGGGGCTGACCGCGGCGCAGAGGGTATCCGCATTGGCCAGCAGACACTTCGATATAAAGCCAGTGCCATTGGCCAGATCTGAAACAGTTAAAGGGAGGGGTATTAAACCAAAGAAACTTTTTAGAATGCCCATAAAGTTAGTCAGCTTGATCTCGATAACTCCCATCAATCTGAAGTGTTATACTTACTGGGCCAGTTGGGCAAGCGCACGAGAGGATTGATAATGGGTAGCTTGCGGCTTGTCTCCTCAGTGGGTGTCTTCTCTTTATCCTTGCCGGGTTTCTCGTCCTTGTCGCCGGCGGCGCCCAAGTGCTCGAAGCCGAAGAGTGTGGAGCCCATGAAGAGGCTCGATTTGGAGCCCTTGAGGGTCTGCAGATTGGGCAAAGCTTCGTTCGGCTGCAAGAAAGAGGAAGCGATTAGATGGGGTTACGATCGATGGGTGGTTGGTGTCAAAGAGCAACTGGAAAGTCAGCACTAACTACGATACAAAGAAACATGTGTGTGAGTGAGTGAGTGTGTGTGTGTGCGTGTTTGTGTGTGTCTGAGTAGAGAGTGAGGTTATGTGGGTGTGCCAGTGTTGTGTAATAACAGACGCAGGGTTCATAAGTGGAGAGCAGATAATTAGTTTCAAGAGAGATGTGATAAGGAGAGAAGGGGAGAGAGAGAGAGAGAGAGAGAGAGACAGAGACAGAATGTGAGAGACAGGACACTACTTGAAAAGAAAAATGATAAACTTATAGAAAGCAGAGTGTGTTATTTAACTGTTACAATAGCTGTTGTTGTTACGGAAATTGTTAAGTATTGGTTAACGATAGCTTAGACTATTGGGTATTAGGCAACACTACTTGTTCAAGACGACAACACGTGTGTAACTCAAGAATAATCAAACCAAACCAAATTGACGCGTGTGCGAAACTGAAGCTGAGACTTCAACTGGCATTTTGTACAGAGGATATTACGAGTCTATGTTGCAGTTATATTGCAGTTATATATATAAATAATTGAGTTAATCATTTGCTGGGGGTTACGGATACACACATCGAACGAACGAGTGTTTGGAATGAACGAACGAACGAACGAACGAACGCAGGAACGTAGGAACGCAGAAACGTAGAAAGGAGGGAGCCCCCGACCTCTGATTTGACGGGTCTTACCAGCGGTATCAGCGGTCTAATTAGCGCCAGTGTTGCCAGACGTATATCTGGTTCAGCGACCACAAAGAAACGCACACTGAACAGTCCGTAGGTGCGTTTAGTGTTAAATTTGTGGTTTTTCTTCTAAGAAAATGCATTTAGTATTCACAAAAAAATTAAATCGTGTGTATGTAGAATAATATATATATACCTATATATATATACATATGTACATATATATATATACATATATAGATATATACAGATAGATATACATACATATGTATATTGAGTGTGAGTGAGTGTGTGTGTGAAAGCTTTTCAGTGTTGTGTAACTATAAATGAAATTCATACAAGTAGTTGACATAATTTTGAAATACGTACCAATTGATTTGTGCTTTGTAAAACATATATTTTGTATTTTTATATAAGTTGGTATACATATATATAATAATGTATATATATGGTATTTATTGTAGTATTTTTTGTTGATTTTGTGGTGTTTAATTTTATTGTACTCTGGTTTTTAGAACTCAAACGCAACTAGCTAAATAATACTTAATGTGGCAAATAATATTACAAAAACTTTATAGATTATGAATTTATATGTTTTGTTCAATTCACATGGTGTCTAAAATACGATTTTAAATGTGTCTATATATAAGTACATAAGACTTGCCTTATGTGGTTTATATGGTTTATATATTTGCTAGTCTAAATAATACTAGATAGACGAGATAAGCTAGAAATACTAGAATAGATATTCTAAATATACTAGTAATATCTTATGTATTAGATATATTAGTTATACTAGATATACTAGACACATAAATTTACTAGTAGAGATACTAAAAATACTGTATATACTATACAGAATATTTATTTAAAAGGAAAATTCCTTTTATTTTATGTGTCAATCAATGTTATTTCTTTATCTATCATTAAATTTTTCTATTAATCTACGAATTATATTCCCGTTCTCTTTCTTTGGGTCTTGCAACCAACTTTTAACCATGTGAATTGCACAAAAAGCTACAAAAAAAAAAAAAAAACAAAATAATATTCGTGTCAGCCTAAACGTAAATTTGCAGCTGTTTAGGGGTATTCCGTATTTTCGATAACAATTTCGTAATAACGCGTTAAAGTAAAAAAAAAAAGAATTACCTATTGAAAAATCGCATTTGTGTGTTCGATTGGATTTCTTTCACTTATCTATTTTCACTTGTAGTGCCAACGTAAATCATATATGGTATATATATAATTATATATATATGTATGAATATATATATATGTATATATATGGGGGAATAACGGTTTTTGGATGGGAACTTACCTTAAAGAGGCTGCCACAGCTAATTCTACGACTAGCCGCTGGAGAGCTGCTGAGGAAGCGCGCATGTTCCGGATCCAATGTTAAGAAATTTGGATTAAACCCGGAGTGTCGTCGATCTTTATCCATATCGAATTCACGTACAGCCAAGCTGGGCGCATGACTCGAGTGTCGGCGTATCTCCGACGAGTTCAAACCCCGCACACCCAAGAGGGACGACGACGACGCGGCTGTCGTCGCCAAAAGGGCCGATGATACGGATGTTGTTGTTGTTGGCTTTACGGAATCACCGCGCAATGGAGTTGGCGGACGTACAACAACACTTATCTGTGGATAGTTGGGATTTACATCATCAAAGGATTCTTTCTTACACGACTCATCAAAGGTAATGCGCTTTACTTCTTGTCCGTGGCCCGATTTCTTCGTCGGCGATGTCGACGTGGCTAAAGCCGATTCGAGAGCTTTCGTTGTTGTTGTCGCAGTTGTTGTTGTGTGTTCTGTTGTGCATTGCTTTTGTGCATTATTAAAATCAAATTTAATTGCGTTTTGGGTTGAAAGTTCATCCAGTTCGTCGCTAATCGTAGTCGTTGTTAAATTTCGATACGTTGCAACTGTATTTGTGGGCGTGTCCGCCTCTTCGTTGTCGTTGTTGCTGTTGCTGTTGCTGTTACTGTTGTTGTTGTTGCTATTGCCTTCGAGCATTAGCTGCTGTTGAGATACGATTGTTGTTGTTGTAGTTGCTGTTGCTTTCAATTTCTTGAGTGAGATGCGCTTTTTGGCACGCTTCACATTAGAAGAAGAGTCGAACAGGAGGAGCAGGAGATATACAAGATTTGGTTTCGGTTTTGGTTTTTGTTTTTGGTTTGGCACGATTTTCGTTTGGCATTGTTTTTTGGTTTTTTTGTTTTGTTTTTATTTATATTTTAAATTTAAATTTTTTAATTTTTGCAATTTTTTTGGCAAGCAAGTGAACGTTTTGTTAAATACACACGAAAAGAAAAGTTTGAAGAAAGAAGCAAACGGAGAGCAACAAAGATTTGTTTTTACCATAAGTGGCCAGCACTCTTTTACAAACGTAACATAGCTATAGCTCTATTTATATATATATATTTAGATATGTATATATGTATATATGTATATATACAATTCACCTACTGCAGACAATGTCGGAGTTTAATACATACCTTGAAACTCTGCCGGGCTATATCGTTACCTTCCACGAACTGCGCCAAGCTGCAGTACCGCGGCGGCTCTCGCATTTTCTGATCATCGCATCGATTATCGATTTCGAAAACGATATTTTCGAAGCCGAATTGCTGCGGATTGTCATCGCTATCCATGCGGGCCAGTCGGGCCATGCGAGGCGGCGACGAATTGCGTCGACGCGGATGCGGCTTGCTCTGGGCCAAGGCGCTGAGCGACTTCTTCCGCGGCGGCTTCGGCGGACCGGCGTGCTCCGAGCAGAGGGTCGTTGTGTCGTCGGTGATGGTGTTGTCCTGCAGAGCATTGGTTATGTCGTGTCCCAGCACCGAGCTGATGTCGTCCATCAGACTTTCGCCGGGCATGGCCTCCGTCTCGTCGCTCGTCTCCGGCGAATCGATGTGCGTAAAGTTGCTTGCATCCAGGTTCTAGTCGAGATCAGCGTCGGATAATATTCCACTATATATATAACCCACTCCCACTCACCTGTATTATATCGCCCAGGCTGTGGCCCGGCTCCGGCTTGTCAAAGATCTCGGAGGCCACGCTGCACTCCTCGTTGCTGATGGCGGACAGGACATCGCTTGCCTCCCCGCCGAGCTCCTCTTCCGAGGATTGTTCCTGCGAATGCAATAGAAGAACTCACTTAGATTCTATTTCCATTTACAGTTATTTAATGCCGTACAGTGTTCGTCTGGGCATCGGTGTCAATGATTGTGAGGCTTGCACTCGTATAGACATTGGATTGGGATTGGGGGGTTACGACAATGCCGGGTACCTGCAGATTACAAGTGTGTACCAAAGTGCGTTGCGACTGTGCTGATCCGCCTTTCTCATTAGTAGCAGCCTCCTCCTCCTTCTCGCCATCTGCCTGGCCGCTCGCCGTGCGCTCCTTATCCTTGTCCAATTCGCGGGTCATGTAGTAGGTGCGCTCGAACACCTCAATGGGTCGATAGTTGGACAATGGATCGACAATCGGTTCGCTTGTGATGATCGGCACTCGGAGAAAGTCAACCTTGCGGTCCGTGGGAGTGTTGTCGCCTCCGTCGCTGGCCGGCGATAAACGATTGCCAGCATCGTCGATGTTGGCGCCGCCGCTCAACGAGAGGCGGCCAATCCGATAGATTGTCTCGCCGTTGGCCTCCTCCAGCTCCTGGATGACCTCCGGCACGCCCGAGCTGCGACGACTGTCCGCGAATTGACGAGGAGCCGGCAAATTGATGCTGTTGAAGAAGTTCTCATCCACCGAATCGCGACGTGTGTCCGGGAGCGGCGAAATGCAGGTGAGCCTCGAGGTTTCCATTGTGGGCGAGATTATGTTGATGGGTGGTATTATGGGCAGCGGAGAGCCGCAGGGTGTCGATTCCCCTGAATTAACGGGTATCTTAAGCGCCTCAAAAGGAGTTATCGAGAGCTTCCGTTGGTATCGTTTGGGTCGACCCGGTTCCGAGTGCTCTACCACGTTGTAAATGGCGCGCTTCACGCTATTTGCCCGGCTCTGCAGCGCCTCCTTCTCGCTGGAGCGAAGAGATCGGCTGTTTCGGCGCTCCTTTGTGTTAATGCTATCCTTTTCGTTTTTTTCAATAGACATATTCGGAGTGCTACAAGAAATATTGTATTATATACTATAATTCTAATATGAAAAATTGTCATTATTAATATAATAGTATGCATTTTAGTTTAATTTGTATTATTAATATTATATAAAATTAAAATTGTGCATAAACGTTTGGAGACTGTATTCAAAGTTTGAATTGCTGGTTTTACGCGCCAAGCAAAAGAAAGAGGTGCACAGTTGGTTCTGCTTGCTATGCAAGCAGTGCAATTGCAATATGTTGCAAGCAGTGCACTCCACTTGAATAATATTGTAGCATACTTTTAAGCTGTACAGTTTGTACATGACGCATAACTTAAGCAGATTCATGATTGCCTTACGAATTTCCAATTATGTTAAGTTTCAGACTTTGTACTTACAGAAAAGATGCTCGGGCTGATGTTAACGGTACACTGCGAGAGATAAGACTCCTAATGGTGGCCACCAGGTCGTCGCCACTGTGCGTGCCCAGCTCCTCCTCCTGCAAGGCGTCCAGTAGCATGGTCAGCTTCTGCCTCAGGATGTCGCACTTCATGATCAACTGCTCGTCGTCCTTGTGATGCTCACAAATGCGTGACACCAGTTCATCAACGATGTCGCACAAAGAACGCGTCGAGGAGATTAACGTTTGGGTATCGTTCGTCTCGACAATAAAGCGGAGATGTTGATTGGCGGACGTGACCATGCCCGTGAGCATGGCCTCCTGTTCCGTGGTAATGGACATCTTTGGTATCTTCGGCACACTGATGGCCTTCTCAAAGACCATAATGCTCCAGCGATCCAACATCTTGGTGCTGGCCGATTCATAGCGTTCGAGTATTTGTGGCAAGTGGGTGTCATCGTCGCAGCTGGAGCCCCAGCCCAGGACCCGGGCCAGATCGTTGCCCGTGCCCAGAGGCATGACAGCTACCTGACATTGTTTCTGTCAAGGAGTTACAATTGTTACAATTATGGTTAGGGAATTGATAATATGTGAGCTACAGCTTACGTGCATATTGAAGCGATCGATCTCACTGAGCACCCAGCCAACGGATCCGTCGCCGGAGCAGACGAGAATGCGAAACATTTCAAAGTGGCGAAACAGACGCAGCCCCAAGCTGGGACCGGTTGAGATCAGATCGAAGACTTGAGCCGGATTCAGCAGCTGCTTGAAGCGACGCAGAAACTTCACCCCCTGATTGTCGCCGGACTTGGAGTTCACAAAGACCAGCAGTGGGGAAAAGTTGCCCTTCGGACTGACCACGTCCCAGGCATCATCAGTGCTAATCGAATGGACGCTGGTCGGCGGCACCACGGACAACTTTGCAGGTCCAATGGGACAGGGGATGGCCATTTGTGGTCGACAGGCCACGTGGACCGTATCCCGGCACCAGAGACAGCGCCAATCCTGCAGCCGCAAAACCGAACCGCAGGTCTTTTTGCAGACGGCGCACATTGCGGATACGGGCAGGTTTCCCTCCATCCATTGATGCGGCATTATGATGCTTCCATCCGGCTGCTCGATGATGTCCTTGCCCACCGTCGCCAGCGTTGTCCACTTGCAGTTGGCAATCGCCTTGGCCGCACACCTCTTGTGCACCTTGCATTTGCACACCTCGCAGCTGAGTCCGTGGGAGGTTACGCCGGAGAGCGCATCCCGGCAGACATTGCAGTAGGTGGGTCGTGCATGTGAGGTCGCATACCAGTGATGGTGATTCGACAGTATGTCATGCTGTTCGATCAGGAAGCTATCGCCGCGCGGACGTTGCGGCGCCGTCGCCGTCTTCAGGGATCCCAGCCAATCCTCCATGTCGCGTCTCGATTCGGCGCAGAGCACCAGAGACCGAGTGGGTGTGATTATCTATAAGAGAAAAGGATACTTTTTGAGTTAAAGATTGGTTAAATAATCATATGATATTATATATATATATATATAATAAGCTTCCTTTCGTATAGGTGATTTGCTTTAAAGATTCCTTTTTATACTTCTTCTCAAACATAAGTTTCTTAATTTATTATTTTATTAGCAAAAGTTAAATTAAAGCAATCAGGCATAAGATAAAATATGATAAGATTTTAAGCAGGTTTTCCCATAAAAATGTTGTAATTTTAAATCAATTCAATGATTTGCTTTAAAGATTCCTTTTTATACATCTTCTCAAACATAAGTTTCTTAATTTATTATTTTATTAGCAAAAGTTAAATTAAAGCAATCAGGCATAAGATTTAATATGATATGATTTTAAGCAGGTTTTCCCATAAAAATGTTGTAATTTTAAATCAATTCGTTTTTAAAGTGAAATTTGAATTCCTTTGTTTTACCTTTTGGTTCTACGCAAAATTAATTCAGAATTAAGTTTGAAACCAGATTATTTTGTTTCACAGTAAATTCTGATATTGATAACAAAATAAGAAATATAAAATGAAATTCTAAATTCTTGAGCAAATCACCTGAGTATTAACTGTACATGTATTACAGTTAAATTTAATTAATTGTACATAAATGCTGCAAACTATTGTGAATTAAGTATTAATTCCTGCTAACGTTTCATTTGCGTAGAACAAAAGATAAGCTGCTGAAATAAATCTAAATAAATATGTGTGTACATACGCTTACAATAAGTACCCATTCACACAGATGCATGCACACATATAAGTGTATACATAGATATATTTGTAATATAGGCTTAACACATAGGAGACTTGCTTATTAGTTGTGTAATCAAAGATGGGTCTATTAGTTACTTTGGCCTCATTAACATGCAAATAACTCTCATATTTATGTTAATAGGCAGACAAGGCGCGCCTACCACGCCCCCAACGCCCATAACGCCCATTACGTGGGGTGGAAAGTGGAAAACAATGCGCCAAGCCCTCAAATGGAACAAACAAAAGCCTCAGCGTGGGCGATGGCCACGCCCTCCATGCTGGTTAGCCATAATTAATGGGGGATCTGCTTTGCTTGTTAGCATACGTAACGGTAACGGTAACAGTAAAGGTAATGCCAAATGCTAACTAAAGCACGTCGGCCACCTGATTATGATTTGCTTGTCATATTGTCCAATTTATGGCTCACATGTCCTTCAGCCATGCCAAAATCCTTGGCCAAAAGACAAACAAGGGTTCTTGCTGTGCATTTTGTGGCCAAGAGAAGTTTTGCTCTCTTATAAACATTTCGTTATATTATTTTACTAATGAGCTAACATGACGTCTAGCCGCGGTCCTTGGCCCAGCCTTGACCAGCGAGTCCTGCCCGCCGACTGTGCATACCCAGGTAAATGCAAAGGCGAGGTATGTGCAAAATGTATGAGCAATTAAATGGAAGGACCTTCGGCCTTATATATAATATATATAATCATTTATGTACAACAATAGTCCACAGTTCGATTTATACTAGCATATTTAGTGGTACAGTTGACCCATTTTGCGGTAGTTGATATGCCACTCTGACGTTGCCCAACACTGGCTAACCACGTCAGTATCATAATCTGAGTCGAATGGGAAGGCAAAGGTGGAATAAGCCGATGCCAGAAAACAAACTGTTTACAAAGGAGCCAAACACTGAATCCTAATCCCAGGCCCAAGTGCAGGCATTCAAACTGAGCTTAAAATCTCGTTCAGTTGGAAGACCACTGCAGGTGAAAATTAGAGATGGGCGAGAGAGAGTGGGAGAGAGTGTTCGTGCCTGCTAGTGAGTGATGTTAAAGATCACAACTGAATAAAATAAGAGATGTGTGAAAGAGAGAGAAAGAGGAGAAGAGATCGTGTTCGTGAGGTACGATCTAATAAAATAGTGAAAAATTTCATTACTAGGTTTTTTTTTCTTTTGTTTCCTTATTCATCACTCATTCTCCAAGTAAAGCGGCACGCTTCCATCTCTAGCATTTAAAGCAGTCAAGTGTGACTTTTGATAACGGCATTACAATGCAATTTAGACGCTTGAGTTGCCTTGAAGAGGCAGTCAAGAGTCGGTCAGAAGTCAACCTCGGCTCTAATTGCATTTCCAAGCACTAATTAGACTAAAGTTGTGTGCTTTGAGTGCTTGTTGCATGTGGCAAATGCTGCAAATGTTGCAATTAATGCAACTTTGATGCCGCAATCTAACCGCATCGACCGATATTTGCTTCGCCTAATTCGCACTTCTCTGTGACCTTTTGTTTTGTCCAGGCTCTAGGCTGCAGGCTGCAGGCTACGTTATCAGGGTTGGGTTGGAGCACCTTTGCCTCTGAGCTTTTGCTATTCAATTAGTGCAATGTTGCTCGTGCCTTTGCTACTGCCACCTGTCTGTGGCACTTGCAACACGAATATCCTTTCAAGCTTGCTTGCGGTTTACTTGTCACTCACTCACTTGCTCTCTCCCTCTTTCGCTTTCTCTCTCTGTCTGCCACGCCCAGAGCCTCTTTCAATGGGGCGGAAATTATTTGCTTTTTGGGCTTCGGCCACAAGTTGGCACAAAATTCAATTACCTTTAAACTATCGTCCGTCAACCAGCATTTCATTCTATTTCCTGATCATTTTCCATTACATTTTCCATCTTGCATTTCGTTACTGTTTCACTTTTCACTTTTCACTTTTTCTCCCACTTTGATAAAGTTTGGAAATTGGTAATTAAGGTTTTTCGTGAGTATCTTTTGCTGTTATTGATGCCAGGAAAAAATTAAGTTAAGAAATTCGTGAAGCTTAAGGAATAAAGGATTTATATTTCTATGAATTTTGGAATATCAATTAGAGGACTGAACTTTCCACCAGAACTTCTTACTTGTGCACAGCAGCAATTTAATCATTGTATTTACTTTATGGATACTTTCGTCTTGTCTTTCCTTAGTAATATTCACCCAATTATTGGTCCCAAATCAAACCAAATTCATAATTAAATTGAAGAAGTTTACATACAATGGTAATCAATAACCTGCCTATTAATTAAAATATTTTCAAAACTTTAATACAGATAAATATATATCCATTTACACGCTCTAATTAGTGGCTGTCAGGATATAATATTTCAGAATAATTATTTTACTTTAATAAGTTATTATTTTGCAGTCAGTTTTGCATTTCGTGCCTTGTCCTTGACTGCACTTCTCGTATTTCAGAGGCTGCACATTGAAAATCATTTTCCCTTTGATGGCACGTTTTCTATTAAAAGAAAATCACATAAATAATGCATTGAAGGTGGCGTCAACTGCTGACGGTGACTGTTACTCTGGTTAAGTCCATGAAAATGGAAAAATGGCCGTCAAAGGACATCAGTTTGATAGGCAGCGAAACTCATAAAAATAAACTATATAAATTATGAAAGTAAACATAAAAAATATATATATTCATTTTTTTTATATGCAGATAAACTCAATTAATGGATGTGTATACATTATTTTTGAATATATTTCGCGTAATTGAATAAAATTCGGAAAATATGAATTTCAATATTTGAACACACAAAATTTAAAAATAATTTATTCACAAGCGTTTGGTAAAGGAAAAAAAATATTTTAAAAAGTAATTGAATAAAATTCAATACATACGAAATTCAATTACGTTTTTCATACATTAAAACAAAATTTAAAAAATATTTAAACTAATGTATGCACAACCAATCAATCACATATACAAATAAAATAGAAAAATATTTCAAAAACTAAATCGTGATAAAGAAAAATAAAAAATTTAAGTAATGGAAAATAAATATCAAAAACATTAATGATAAATTGCAATTAGTCAAGATAATGAACAAATCTTCTTTGTTGTTCAGTTGAAAACAAGAAACTAAGTTTTATGGTTTCGAAATACGTGAACAATTTATTCATAAAGTTACGGCAAATGTTTGTTTTTAATGAGTTTTAGCCGGAATATTTATGAGATAAACACGCAAAGTACTTAAATAGGCTTTAATGCATTGTATAAAAAATTACGAATTACATAGATAAACAGTAAGCTGTGGAAGAGAAATAAAGGTGTTATCCTTGTTAAATATGATGAATTTTGTGATCATCAAGTGTTTAAATTGTGGCAAAAATTGTTTCGACTCTAGAGTCGAGTGTGTATATAGTATATATATATAAATATATATATATATATATATACATATATATATGTATGTATGTGTGTGTACATATATTCCTCCGTGGCAGTAAATGTTAGTATAACTGTATTTGGCTTCCGGCTACAGACGCAAGCCGCATTACGCTTCGTTCGCTTTGCACTCCAATCAAAAAAGCAAACAAAAACAAGGCGGAGCTGCTGTCAGAATTCATTAAGACTGTGCCATTGGAGGACATTGGCATTGGTCGTGGCTGCCACGCATCATTTGTGCCCCAAAATATTCATGAATTGGAGTAGCAATCGCAGCAGCAGCAGCAGCAGCAGCAGCAGTAGAAGCAGAAGTAACGGAAGCAACAGCCACATTACGCATACGCCGCGTTGTCTCCATAAAAGTGGCTATCAAGAGGACTTGAAGGAAGGGCAAGGAGGCCAAACGAAATCATTTTGGTGTACTTTAGCCATAGCAGCAGCTGAAGTGAAAGAAGAAGCAGAAGCAACATGTATATCACGCATACGCCGCGTTGTCCCCTAACAGCGCTTGCAGAGGCGGCGGAAGTTGAATTGGCAGACCAAACGAACTTCAGTTGGAGTAGCAGCAGCAGCAAAAGAAGATTCAGAAGAAGCAGTAGCAGTAACAGCCACATAACGCATACGACGCGTTGTCCCTTAACACAAAATTTGGAAGATGGGCAAGCGAAATGGATTTGGGATACTTTAGCCCGCATCTCTGCCCAGCTTATTCCCAAATGCACGCACACGTTGCCTGCATGTATACACATACATTTATATATATATATATATGTATGTACGTGTATATATAATTTGCTTTTTTCATTATCACACTGAGCCGCCCGGCGCAATGTCGAAATTACTTTTGAAATTTTAATGGCCGTCGGCTATTTCGCCAAGTTACGCAAGCACACACACACACACACACACACATAAATATACACGTATATAAAGTTTTAATGGCGCAACTAAAGAGGCTGTCAAAAACGTAGGATGTGGCGTATAAGTTACATGGATAAATATTTATAAGTTGCTCAAAGCTTGATTTGCATTCGACAGCTTAAGATTTTTTTAAAAGCAAAATAAACGAATTTTAAAAGCTCAACTTGCGGCACATATCAAAGAGCAGAGCAGGTGAATAAGAAGAAGCAAGCCGAGCTGTAAGTCCTTGTGTCGCAATATCCACAAAGTTCTCAAGTGCATGACAACATTTCTTTTTGTTTTTCTTTCATGAATTTTAGCTAAATTTCAAAGTTCAAGGACAAGTGTGTGTGTGTGTGTGTGTGTTACCTGGCACCCTGCTAAGCCCATAAAGTAAGACATTAGAAGAACGTCTACGTCTCGTTTGTTATTATTGTTTCAAATTTCATATGAGGCAGCTGCTGCTGCCAGAGCCGCAGGACGATTGCCTCACACCCCACAATTTAAGGAACTAACAATTTAGGCGCTTTGTACTTTTTTCTTGGAAATCAGCATGTGAACACTCCTACACACATATATATATATATATATATATATATATACATATATATAAATGTTTATATAGGTCCTCGAACTTCAGCACATCGAAAATGAAATTTATGGCATAATAAATTGAAAATAATAAATTTCTTTGCTCGAGCGAGATTTCAGAGGCATACAAAACAGGGAGAATAAAAATAAAATTAATGAAAATATCTTGAGCTAATAAAAAATACATTTATACACATACAAATATAAAAATACGTTAAAATATAAACAAAATTAAAGAAATGATCAAACATAAAAGGTTAAGAGCAGAAAGATTTTAAGGCGAAGAGCAAAACAAACTAAATTGATACATAAACAAACATAAAACAAAATAAATTGATACATAAACAAAATAAATATTTATAAATAAAATGAATAATACAAAAAAAACTATGTTATTAAAATAGTTGTAAGAAAAGGATACAAATAAATATAATAATAATAGATACTACATTAATAATAAAACAACAAATTTAATGGAATAAATTTCATCCTTTATATTTTTATATTTTAATTTAAAATAAAAGTAACAACTTTTTAGATTTTTTAGCATTTATTTGAATTAGTACAAATTATTTTATTTCTCTTGCATTTGTGCTTAAATAAATTATTTATTGGCCTAAAAGCTTTTACAAAAGTTGAGCATTTGCATTCATGAATCAAAAGTCAAAACCTTTTTGGACAGGCAACGCTTCTATCTCTCTTCCTCTCGAACTCTCTCTTTCGCTCTTATCAAGCCATCAAATCTTTCATTGTGCACAACTTTTGCACTAGGAAAGGGCCTCAAATTTTTGATGTGGAAATTGAATTTCTGTCGGCCTCCTTTTGCCAGCGCTTTGTTTATTGTTTGCTTAATTCAATTAAATTATTTGTAGAGCATTTTAATTATGGCCCGTCAGCTACTTTAAGCCCTATTATAATCCAGCTAATAAGCTAAAAGGAATATTAAAATTCAATGCCATTATTTCATTAATTTCTAAGTATGTGCGAACTATTTGCTTTTGACTGTCAATTGGGTATAAGAAGAAGAAGAGAAGTAATAGCAGTGGCAGCAGCTGAGAAATTGTGATTAAAATATTATTTACACGCAGCATTTAAGACGTAATTTACAAGTACAAGCACACATACATATTCAAAATTGAAGTGCTTGAAATTTGTCAGAGTCAATCAAATTGATTGATTGCCTTTGCATACAAAATTATATGTGAGTGGTTGTGTGTGTGTGTGTTTCTGCTGAAGTGCGCTACATCAATTATGCAGGGCGAAGGCAGGCGCTGGGTAACAATACAATAAAACAGCTACGCACAGTGGGTTGATTTAACATTTCTTTTAGCAAAAATGGGTTGTATTCTTGCTTGAAATAGTCTTGAATATTGCATAATTAACTTAACTTTCATTCTTATACAATACAATTCATAGAACTAATTGATAGAAACTTTTTTTAATAAGAAACTTTAAATTACTTTTAATCTCAGAAAAATTCTGCATCAAAAACACCAGTTTAAATTTGTGTTTTTGTTATAGTTTTCAACCACTGTGCCCACTGTGCGGCGTTTGTTAATTGCGCCGCCGCACAACATGGCGTATGCGTAATGCGCAATATTTGTTCAACTTCTAATTGAGCGGCAACAACAACAATCCTGCCAAAAAGTTCAAATCAACACCAACAACAACAACAAAAGTTTAGGCTGTCAAAATTGAGCTTTTTGTTAATTACGCAAGTCTTGAATTTGAGCCAAAAACTTGAAGAAGAAGAAGTTTGAAGAAACATTTTGTAATTGGCTGCAAATAGTTGTTTGCAGCTTGTCAAATGTCAAAATCAGTTGTTGGCCATTATTTTAATTGGACGAGTTTTTTGATAAATTCAAAAATGTTGACAGCAGCTAAAATTTGTAGCTTAACTTAATTGAATTTAATTGTGAATTTTGTTTTGAACTTTCGTTGACATTTTGTTTGCGGTTTTGCATTTTATCTAATGCAGCAAGTGTGAGCCATGATTGTGGTTTTACTGTATCTAAAAGAGCATTAATTTAATTGATATTTAACAAGGTGACGGCTGGATTAAACGTCCTGTATCCTTAAAATATAATATTATTCAGTCAGAATTTGAGAACTATATTTATGATATTGGAACTCTAAAATAATAGATAAGACTGCAAGCGGATCTAAACGACTGCGTAATACTCTGTTTTCTTATAAAATTAATTATGTTTTCTACTTGGACTGTAGTGGAAAGTTTACATATTTCCAATTCTCGTTTACATTATGAGCAGCAAGGGCATATACCCCTCTTTAAGTCATGAGCGAGTATTATAATTGGCTGTTGAAACTGATTTTCTAAATAAATGATTATAGGAGAAGTGCTTTTGCAACACTTGCCTGTCTAACATGTGCACAATATCTACATACACGTTGCTCCTTTGCGTTGCTTACATAAACAAAAAGAGTGTCAGACACACATCCACACACACGCACACACGCACGCACGAAAAGAAACAAAAGTGCATTCAGTTAATGCAAACTGTTGACAACCTCTTTGCTGGGTCTTATGTCGCATTATATAGATTCGCACAACTAAACGTCTGGCAATCAGAGACCGCAAAGAGCTTGTTAACAGAGCTCTTACTTCACACACACAACAAAACATAAACAACACCAACAACAAAACACACACACACACACACACACACACATATATAATACTGAAACACAAAACGCATCTCAGTGAACAGCTTAAAGTGCGCCTTTTGCAAGTGCGAGTACTTGTGTATGTGTGTGTATTGTTTTGTGTGCGTGTGTATCTCAAAGTTTGTGGCGCGTGGCACAGCTTGAAGGTGTAAGCAAGTTTTCTGTTTACGTGCCACACATACGAAACTTCTATTTAAAGCGCTCTCCAACACCGGTAATAAAAGTGCTCAAAATATTATTAGCCTCTGATCTAGTTTTTGTTATTCATAGTTTTATTTTTTAAATTTTCTTGTACATATATATATATATATATTATGTTCGACGTGTTGCTGATTTTTATGACAGGTTGACAGAGCAAAAATTGTTTGTATTGAAATAGTAATAAATACTAAATAAGTAAATAGATATAGATAAATCTAGCAATGGGTATTTAGTTAAAATTGTAAATTTATATTCCTGGCTTACTCTAGATATCTCTTTAGCTGAATAGTATCATATCATATTTTTTCATATTTATCATGTGGTATTCTTAAATAATGTATTCCACTTAAAATTTCCCTTAAGGCCAAATTGTAGAAATCTTTTAAGTCGCAACCACCTTCTAACATTCCTCTCTTGCATATCACACCTTTTTACCTGGGGCTGGGGATTTGCCGCTCAAAAGCTACTTTGCCATTCAGCCGATAAAAAACAATAAAAAATGGAGGCTGCTCCGCTTTTAGCTAATGCCATTTGTCGGCGCAAATGCCTGTGGCTATATAGCGGCTATATATCTATACTGCTGGGTGCAAAATTTATGATTAATATTGAAAATATATAAGTATGTGCTTGTATGTACTTTTATTATGGCACGCTGGCATGCAAGAGAAAGACAAATGGAGGCGGTGTTAGGGAGTGTATCTGGCTGGCAAATACCCTGTAGGCTGACTACAAATGATACAGTGATAATATGAACGCAAAAGGGGTATATTTATAATATTATAAGTGATATTTTCAGCGGCAGAGGCATTCATATCTTAAGCATTACAATATTTGATTTTTACAGGGTATATTTCTAAGTCTACTACTAAGTTAAGTTGTTTTCAGCCACATTCAGATGTTTTTTATGAATATCTCCTCATTTTAGGCACTTGAATGGTTTGTTTATTAACTACTAAATTTTAATTTTTTTTACAGGGTATTAAAGGTCTGTGGACATATGTTAATGGTCTTGTGAAAAAAGCTGGATAGAAATAAATGCGCTAATTTTGCGCATCAAAAGCTGCGCATTCGTGTATAAAGTAATATAAATTTAAATATTTAGGCTTACTCCTACATAGGCTGTAACTGAATCCTATATATATATAAATATATATATTGTATCTTTGTATGTATAAGTAGCTGTCTATAGGGAATTTTGCTGTTTATGGTAATTTGGCATGCAGAGCGCGTCAAATGTAAACATTTTGCTTTGTTTCTGACAACTAATATCGATGGCATTTGTATTTGTATTTGCGTGTGTATGTGTATCTATGTGCGTATGCGTATCTGTGTATGTGTGTGCGCCAACAAGGGTCCTTTTGCTCAGCTGCTACGTCTGTAATTGGGCGTATAAAGGGCTAAGCTGAAGCTTCGGATTGCTACTATACCGTTACTCTGCCGCCTCTCTCCGCGCTTCTTCATTCAGCCATATTTGCATTAAGACCGCCAGACAATGGCAAACAGGAAATGAGTTTTGGTTATGTTATGTTTGATAAGGCAGACAGCTCCTGAGACAGTCTATAGACTAAATCAAGTGTGTATCAAATCGCTTTCTCTCAATGTGTGTGTGTGTGTCTGTGTCTATTGAACTGCTTTATTTACTGTTGTCTTTCATCTTTTGACAGTTGGTAGCATTAAACAAACTTTCTCATTTTGAGGAATTTTCCTTGAATCGAGAAAATATCTTACTGCAACAGTTGGCATATAAAAATAAGTACAAAAGAAGTATTAATATATATGTATATAATTGAAATATAAACACATTTAGATTTTGGATGTGTAAAAAGTTTGAACATTAAACTGTTTTATTACCCGCTTTTGTTTGTTTACAGATTAAACTCAAAATTTGCGTGCTAGCAAAAATATAAAAGTCGGGCGTTTAATTACGTTATTAAGACGCAGAATAAATGGGAAATAAACAAATAGGAAATATATTAAATGAATTATTCAGTTATATATGTATACAATTTTCGATTGCTATTTCTAATCCCAATAATTTATTCATAATAGTATTAAAATTTTCGCTTGATGTGCAGCAAGCCCTTTTTGCAAAGTCTCGCATGTTTACCTATTAATTATTATTGTGTATTTTGCTCACCTGGAAACTTTGATTTACATTCGCATGTTTACCTATTAATTATTATTGTGTATTTTACTCACCTGGAAACTGTGATTTACGTTCTTGATGCTGCACTCGAAATAACACAATTCCGAGAGATCAATTTCATCGAAAACATCGCACTGCAAAAGAGGATTAAAATCTAATTACTAAATGTGTTTGATTGCAGGTAAATTGTAATTAATTTAATTAAATGATGTGCAAATCAATTGGAATTCATTTTAAATGAATATTCCATAATTGAAATAATTGAAAGTAAATAATAAAATATGTAAATAAATTGAAGTCCATTACTATATTGTTTTATTTATAAATGGGTAAGAATAAACAAAAATATTTATTCAATATGTTAATAAATAAGTATTAGTTGCTAAACTATTTTTCACTATTTGCAAATAAATAAATAAATAAAAAAAATTTTTGCAATCCTTTAACAGTTTACTTTAGCTTTTGTTTTGGGTTTTCCCATTTGAGTTGGAAAATGTGCTGTGGAAATGGCCGCATAAATGTTACTTGGCAACGTGCCAACCGCTACGCTTTTCCATTTTCTTTTCCTCATTGTTGTTGCTGTTTTGTGCTGTTCTTTGGTTTTTGTTTCATTTGCTTTCTGGACCTTGCTTTGTTGCTTAATGAAATACACAAAAGCGAAGCCAGCGGCAAATTGTTTGTTATTTTTTTTTTTTTTTTTTTGTTGGCTCGTCTCTGTTGTTGGCCTTGTTGTATATGTAATATATATTTGTATATATATGAATATATGAAGGATACGCATACTTGCCAGTCCTTACGGAAATTGAAATGTTGCGCACACACACGCACACCCATTTACACACACATGAATTTGCGTGACAACAAAAGTGAAAAGCAACTCTTTTTGCTATATAAAAGAAAAAGCGTGACAATGGAAAGCAGAATCGAAGAACTTATGCCAAGGCTTACACACTCGAAACAAACAGCTTTTCAATTGGAAATTGGTTTTCTTACAAAACTTTTCTGCACCTCTTCAACAATAACAGCAACAACAACAATAGCAACAAGAAGTTGTCAAACTTTTGCCTTCAATTTTTGCCATTTCGATTAATATTTGAGTTTTGTTTGCTTTTTAACTTGTTTAAATTAAAGTTTTGCCTTCTTTTTGCTTTTCTATTTGTTGACAACTTTTATTACGCATACGCCGTGTGTGAACAGGTTGCTTATATTGACATATACACATACATATACATATATTTTCTCTCTTCAGTTACAGATTTACAGGCTTTGCATAATTTATTTCCGTGCGTATTTTATTTCACAAAATTCATCGAAATTTTCTTTGAATTTGAGCTTCGAGACATTTTTCGATTATTTTTTGTTTTTGCTTGTCTCTCAATGGCCTTTTACAGTAGTTTTTTTTTTTATAATAAACTAAGTCAATTACATTTTTTTAGCTTACAAGTTGACCCTTATTGTAATTTCGATATATGTTGAAATCCTCTTTGGTTGAGCCCTCAGTTGAAATTGGCTCAAGAAATTTCATTCTTTACTTTTAAAATGATTTTTTTTTGTATTTTTTTTTCTTATTTTATAGAAGCAAACAATTTTATAATTAAACTGTCAAGTGCAGACAATGGACTAAAAATAATTATAATTATATTTTAATTAACAAAATTTTATCCAACAGAAAATACTTATGAGCATATTTTTGATACAGATGTAAGAGCCTGAAATTCAATATTTTAGTAAGCAATCATATATATGTATGTATATTTAGTTTCATATAAGGGAGTAAGTTTCACAATATATGTGATAGTTCGGTATGTTTTGTTTCGGATATCTTCTTGGCCAAAACTGAAATGCGCAGCAGCAAGAAATGGCAATAAAAATGGATATCCTAATGAAACATAATTGATTGAAAACTTGGCAATCGATCAAAGCGTGGATGAGTGAAAGCCCCAGAGGCCAAAGCACAGAAGAAGAAGCAGCAGCAGCAGCAGCAGCTTAATCCAGCAGAGTGAACATTATAATAATTATACGAAAACCTATATATACATACGTATGGATATATACATATATACATATATGTGTGTGTATGTGTATGTGTGTGTTGGAGAGCAATTCGGAAAATTGCATGAAAACTGCGAAGCTGGGAAAATGTCAGTGTCATTCAAGCAGCAGTCAGCAAGAAGTTTGCTGAGTGAATCGTTAAACGTTTCGAATGCCAAGAGCAAAAAATCGTTAAAAATCAGCAAGGATTTTCAAGCGCTTTTCCCATGCAGTTGAAAAACTGGGATGGGGTGGCTTGATTTTCTTTTTGCAGCTTTAATTTCAGGCCAGCATTTTAAGCCAGTTATTTTTTCAAGGGGGCTTTCGCCTTCCAGCCCAGACATTTTCCGCTTGAGCGGTTTACATAAATCTTTTCCAGGTTTTATTGGAGTTCGCTTACAGCAAATACACCTTTATATATGTGTGTGTACGTGTGTGCCTGTGGGTGTGCGTGTTTGCGTGGCTGTGGCAGCTGTGGCTCAAGCGTAAAATGCAAAATAAATCAATAAATAAATACGCGTAATTAAAAAGTAAACGAACTGTTTAACCAACATTCCAGACGCAGGCTTGAATGCCTTTCTTAAATAAGTAAAAAACACATTATGATACCCTATAAATTCATTCAAAATATCTAGGGGCATCATAAAAAGCAATATTAGTTACTAGAAAAATCTTAAATAAGAATAGCTGTGGCAATCGACATATAACACTAATAAACAAGGCATAGAAAATACCCTGCAATTTGGTAAATGATTTTAAAATATAACAAGCCCGTATCCTTGTATAAATGTGTTCAGCTATGTATCGCATTTCGTTTAAAACAAAAGAGGAAAACTTATACCCCCAGATATTTTGTTTATTTTATTTTATATATTGCTTTTAGTCCAGTCGATAAAAACGTATTAAAAAGTATCCGCTGATATGAGTTGCAGCACTCCCCAGGGTATGAACTAGTCAAACTTTCTTTCATTTCAGTTTTGTTATATTTTCTTTTTTGCTTTCCGTTTGGATTGGCGGATCCTTTTTGACCTTTGGGAACTGGACATGAACTGGAAGTTGGATATTTCCTTCGCAAGTTGTTTGGGATTCGTGTTTTTGTCCATTTTGCTTGCAGGTCAATCACAAACACATTAAGCAAATTGGTACATTACCTTTTTTTCGGCCGGGCCAATAAGCCCTGGAGGTGAAAAACTTTGATTGCATTATGCCGAGATTTACTCACACCCACACACACACACACACACACACACACCTTAAACTGTGTAGCATAATCATTAATTTGCGCACTTTTCGACGTTCAGCCGCATCTGTGGAAGAGGAAGCGGAAGAAGAAGAAGAGAAAGCAGTTTCCACTTATTTCTGGCCTTTTTTTTTTGCTTTTGGCTTTGCTATTGCCACAGCTTGCAGAAAACTTTTGCTCATTCATATCAATTTCTTTGCATTACTTTTCCGGCTGAGTTTTCTTTCTTATAATGTTTTCTTTTGCTTCATTTTTTTGTGCGAAATCACTTAATAGCTCTCACATTTCAGCGGGAAGTGCACGTGGGAAGGTGTGGGTAAAGCGCAAAAAAAAGTGGCCCACAAGCTCTTTGAATTGAGTTGAGGTACAAGAAAATGCTGACCCGCCAGTTGAGCGAGAGAAAACTAATTGACCATAATATATTCAAAGCGAAGCACAGAAAAAAAAAGATAATTCAGTCGGCTTTAAATATCATATCTTACGTTTAAGCTAAGGTTGATTAAGTTTCATTACTAGATCCAACATTTCTAATTAGCATAAGTCAAATAAATCCAGCCTTGCATTAAATGAGACTGTGCTTGTATTAAACACTTTTGACTGCTCGTTTTATACTCTCCTACTCGTACACTACTCGAATACTGCTCATATTTGTACTATTCATATACTACTCATATAGTCGTCAACTCAACAAAAATGAATTAAATTTAAAGGGTATCATTTATCTACCATTCAACATTTGTTTGCAGTTTATGTTGCGTCTTGCACTCAAATGAGGAGTTGCTCCTCAAAAACTTTTCTATTTTATTTATATATATATACTTCTTTTTTTTTTATCAAACAAAAAGAAAACATTCCTCATAATGACTTTTGCACTTTTCATGCTGCAATTTTCATATTTTCTTATTGCAGCTCGAAGTTGAAAACTAGAAGAAAAACAAGCTAACAAAAGTTGTACATTTGTGCCTTTAAGCCGCTTAGCAGAACGAAAAGTCTAAAGTGGAAAGTTTAAAATGGCATGACAGCCCTTAAAGAAAGAGAAGAGGAAGCAGAAGGAGAAGGGGTGGCAACACACCTTAAGGAATTGCCAGACATCGAGTCCAATTTGTAGCAAGCAGATGGGAAAAGCTGCGCAAAACTGATTGAAGTTGAAGAGTCGTAAAAGAAGGAGGCAGCCTAAAAAGTGGCCGGGGACGAGGGCGGGGAGTGGTTGGTGGGCGTGGCACGTTCCATTTGGCGTGTCGCAAATCGCGTGGCTAGAAATTGTTAACATTTTAATGGAACTACAATTTAATGGCCAGCGCTTAAGCCCTGTCGCTCAAACCAGTTATTAATGTGCCATAATATTTACGAGTGAATATATATAATTATTTGACACACCCTATTTGGCTGAACACCCTGTGACCGCCATCGAATGTGCTTTAAATACACAAAATTATGACTGTGCACCTTTTGAATACCATTTAAAATTATAATTTCTAAAATAAGCACATTTTGATAGGAGACGAAGGAGCACTTGGAAGGCATTTAATGCCAAATTGGGTTGCATGAAAGAGTTGCCTAAAAGGTAGGTAGCCCTGACTATCAGATACCTTACAGCAAAAGCTGTGCTTCTATACTTTTAATAATGATTTTTTAAATAAATTTATTTATTGTCCAATTCCTATGAAGGCTATAGGCCATGATATTTTAATAGTTTCAAAATGAATATCCATCAATTAAATTCCATTTATCCATCTAGAGAGTTAAACTTAGAAAAAAGGCAATTGTTTTAATAATAAATACATTTATTTATTTATAATTGAGCATTGATTTGCATTAAAATTAATGTCAACTGGAAATATAAATTTAGCTCTTCTTGACATTTAAGTAAGTGGAAAATAAAGTGCAAAGTATGAAAAAAGGTAAACGTATTTCGAATGCTTTGCATAATTTATTTAATGCCCATTCGGGCTGCTGACCAAATGTTCCACAAGTCGAAATAGAACGAGAAAAGAAAAAAAGAAATGCAAAAAGTGAGTAAATGCCGTGAATATTTTTGGATTTGCAATGTAAAATGTTAATTTGGCACAAATGTAATTAGTTTGTAGGGGGAAATTTACTGACTGATGCCCAAATATAATTAAAAAACCAAAATAAATACTCGAAGACTCGAATAAGTTCAATTGAAAGACCGATTAAATTGAATAAATTCCCTTCTTTTCTTATAATCAGAGAAAGGTTCTTGAATAAACAAAGTATTTTTTACTAAAATATTTAATGATTGGATCATTGATGGAAGACTTTTCAAATAGCTGAACTAATGAAGTACGAAAATAAATTACGGATCAAAACTAAACCAATATACGTTAAGTGGTTCAGCAAATTGAAACGTTGGGTACAGCTGAAATGGAAAACCTATTGGCTTTAGGTTAAATGGATCTTAAATCAAAATTTGTAAATAAATTATGAATATGTCAATCAAACCAGCGACTGTCTGCACATGTGTTCGATATGAGAAAGAAAAAGAAATAAAATACATCTACAACAGAAAATAAAACATCAGTTAGTTATACGCAGAGGGGAAATGTAAAAACCCTCAGGAGTTGTTCGTACACAGAGCTCGAGGCTTGCTCTGTCTGGGCTTTTAGCTGCCACTTTTAGGGCCACATGTGGCCGTGAACATTTAGGCCATTTTGCTGACAATAATTGTGATAAATTGCGCTACACTTTTGTGCCACAATGTTGCCACTAATTGATTGCGAGCGACAAATGCAATATTAAGTATACGCAATGTAGGGCTATTCAGCAAAAATCGTAATGAATATTGATATAATGAAAATTAAGTTGAAGACAGATCACTGAAATGTTTTGTAGGCTTTAAATACAGATGTAGATATAAGCCACAAACTGTTTGCCTGAGGGACAAGCAACATTAAGTATGCGTCATGTAGAACTAAGTAGCAAAGATTGAAAAAATTGTCTTTAGTGGTAATTGGATTTGAAATATATTTGTATTTAAAGTTATTATATAATTACTACGTGTATGACACAGATAAATGCGGCGTTAAGTGTGCGACGAATGGACCACATATCAAACTTAGTCGCTAAGATATTTTGCAGACTTAAAATAAATATCCCTGAAATGCATTCCGCCTGAATAAACAACTTTGTCCCATAACGAAAGGAAGTTATTCACATTAAGTGACAAGCCAGGCTCTAAAATGTATTCAATACGTTCAAATTGAATCTTTGCAGCAAAGTTTTTGTTGAATAAGTAATTTTGTGCTGGCCCCAAAAAGTATGCTACAAATTATGTAAAAATCTGCGCTTCAGCTCTGAACTACAGTTGGCCCTCGTCTTAAGCTTTTAGCTACAGATGGCACTCGCTGAATGGCTGGCAGCCATTATGCGGGTCGAGTGTGTGTATGCTCTTGTCTAAAGGACCATTCACATAAAGCTGGGCGTACATTCAACTTTACCCTTTACAAGGAACTCACACATTTGCATCAATGTGTGTGTGTTTGTATGTGGGTCTGTATTTGTTAGCGAATAAAAATCCATAAATAACACTTAAGTAGTGGCAGCTAACAAAGAAATATGCTCTTGGCTCGCCTCCTCGCATGTTTTTCAGCTCTTGGCCAGCAGGAACAATAACAGCCAACGTTTTTAAGCCAAGTTTGATTGGGCCTGAGTGTGGTCGATGATTTTTAGCTTTCTGCGCTTTGTTCTGTAAAATGGAAATGGCCTCGCCGCCCACCTGCCACGCCTCCCATTCAACTCCCGGGCAACCGCTTTGAAGTTTTTTCATTTTGACGCCATTTGAAAGGCATTTTTCGTATATTTCCTTTTACGTTTTACATTTTTTAAGCACTTCAAATATATTTTTCACTCACTTAAAGTTAAGCCAATCAAATGCAACAAATTCGATGAAAAGCTTTGGAAAACTGAGAAAGTTTTTTGGAATGTGTGTTGAAATGTTTTTAATATCAGCAAGTTGGCACTTAAAATGTATGTATATAAATGTATGTGTGTATATAATGTGTAAAGAAAGTTGTTGTTGGGAATCTTTTCCAATAGTTTTCCGCTTTAACATAACAAACAGAAATAATAAGAATCAGAGTATGTTTTAATTATATATTTTATTTGATTTCTGGTACAAAACATTTTTCTCTGGCATATTGTATTTATAGCCAGACATTCGTAATAAACGCATAATAAGAATATATATATATATAAGTTTTATTTTTGTTTTTCCTGCTCACTTCTTGAGCTCAAAGAATGCATAAATAAGCCTCCATTTACGCTCATCTAAGCAAGTAACCTTAATTACTTAATCTTGTTCTTAGAAAATATATATGTGTATGCTATACTATAAGAGCACACACATACATATACAGAGAGCAGCCTGCACTGTGATTTATGCAACATAATTTATGACTCTCATTTTGTGGCTGGGAACGAAGTGAAAACGAGTTTCCCTTTACGGAGTCCAACAATTTTTCAAATAACATTTTCCGAGCAGCGACACAAAATACACACGACCTCGTTTTGCGTTTGATAAAATGATGTTTTAGCTTCCTGCTCCCCCTTTCCGAAACGCAACCCCTACCACCAACCCCCTGATAAAAGGCAGAAAACGATGCCGGAAATCCGGCCAGAAGCGATCGGGCCGCAATGCCATTTGACAGCCCAGCCAAAAGTTGGCCATGTGTGTGTTTCTGTCCAATTCTCACAGCGGCTGCTCTCATTTTTGTCTCCTTCTTCCATTTTATCTGTCTGGCAAGTTGGGCTCTGGTCGGCGCTGCCAGATGCCTGAAATATATGCGCATTAATTTTGCATAAAGGGTAAAAGTTGCTGCCTTGTAGGCCTCATATCTGCTATCTTAGCCAGCATATTATAAATTCAACATTTAGACTCCTTTTTTTTCGTATGTTTATATCCTTATAAAGGATTCTCAGGACTTTGGCTGATAAAGTGCGCAATCAAAAAGTTATAAAGCGCTTCAATAAATTATGAGCATAATTACACGCGCTTATAACAAAAGTTTCTCTGCTTTTCAGCTATTTGAGCAAATAAAACTTTAATAATTATAGTTTTAGCGATATGTTTAACTTTTGCTTATATTTATTTACGCCGAGTGAAAAGTTACAAAAAGCAAATAGTTTGTGATCAAAGAGGACAAAGCTATTACGAATTATCATAATTATTTGAAATTAAATTTTTCGACTGTTTTTAGTATGTATATAAGATTATATATGTATATAGATGCTTTTTGTCTGTCATATATTTTAAGTATAATTTTATTATTCACCCTATTTACAAATAATTGTAATCCAAATTGACTTTTATTTACTTTTATACAATATACGATACATATGTACATATTTAATTACTTGGAGTTATGTCGTAAAAAGCAAATTATATATACGCTTGGCCAGATTCTTATCCTGATATGTAGGTCGCATATAATTACATACAGGGCTGAACATATATATATCGCATTTCCTGTCGAATCGCTGACTAAGCTGTAATCCATGGCTAATGTGAAAACCTTTTTGGCCCGGTCATAAATCGCTTAACAGTTTTCTCTGTTTACGTTGGCTGCGAAATTAATATTCATAAAAATTGCCCCTCATCAAAACTACATAAACGAGAATCAGCTACAAATCCTTTAAGGCCCTCAACTAATGGCTAAAAAGCTGTAACCAACATGCGTCTTCTTCTTCATTTTCTTCTCCCCAAAGACTGATATTTGGAATAAAGCCGTGCATAAATTTTAAAGCCACGTAACAGACCGCAACGACGTAAAAGACGTAAGCATTAACGTTAACATAACACGTCAATACGAGCCTGTCTGCTAACACCTTTTGGCTAAAAGCCGAAGAGTGGCAACAGTGGGGGAGGAGCGTGTCCTTTAGGCCTAAGTTTGAGTTCGTGCTGCGGTCTGTACAAACAGTTTGAAAACCATTTGAATATTTTGGGCTCTAAGCCGGTTTAGCGAGGTGTTAATGATTACGCATCCATTTTAGCTAGCCGAGGCTTTCCCCAATTTTCTTCCTGTCCCCTCTCTCTTTCCGTATCCCTCTCTCTCCGTTTTTTCTGTGTGTGGGCGGTTAGCAAACTTCAGCTGAGCGCTTCGACAATATTTATTATTCAGCTTGCAAATTAAATAATTTGCACATAAGTTGTAATTGACTAGCAGATACTCTGTAAACTCTTAACAAAGAATTAATTTTATGTAAGAAGTTAACAATTTATAAATATCTTTTGTTTTATTCTTGTAAATGTCAAAATTTAAGCTTTTAAATCGATTCTTAACGATTTTTACTAAATGCAGCTGCAAATTAATTTCAGTTATCTATATATACCTATAGGATCTTAAACATTACTTAACATTAACATTACTTGGCTCATCGTAAAAACTAAGGTAATATTATATGTAACTGATACATAAACGTATTTCATTTGGTATCGATTTGCTGTATATATGCACTCAACTCTAGGTAATTTATGGCTTTAATATAGATACTTCGCAACCTTGCATCGTATTCGTTTATGATGCCCTCTAAAAGCAGGGTATAAAAACTATTTAATTAAGTTTTGATGGCAATGTTATTTTGGCTTTATGGTCAGCTCTCCACCCTGCTTAAGTTTTCGAGGTTCTCGAATAACTGTTGTTCACTTGTTGTTTTGCATGCAAACGTAAAAGTTTACAAGGTTCATTTCATAGTTGTATTCTGTTTAGGTTTTTTTTTATACCTTGTTTGAAGGTAAACTTTATCTATTTATGACGCCCAACAAATGAGTTTTATTAAGTTTTCTCTTATATAATAGATTTTCGGCATAATGGACCACTTAAGTGCTTAGCTTAAATTGATTTTAAAAGTTAATGTCGTTGACATAAAGTGATGTGCGACACTTGAAATATGATTAAAGTCATATAAAGTTCAAGAACTGATCAAATTTTTGATTGATTTACGCAGCTTAATAAAAAAGAAGAAGATAAAGAAGAAGACGAGGGACATTTGAAAGAGGAAACTGTACTTAAGTAAATAAATCAATTATGGGACAAGGATGTTTGGCTTGTCAAGGAGCTTGTCAGGACATGGACTTCCACTAAATGGCCGTCTAATTGAAAGCTGACCGCTCAACGCCCTCGAACTGCGTCACTCAACACCCAACTTTTTGATTCAGGTTTCGCTTCCTGGGAAAACGTTTTGTGTCATTTCCCATTTCTCATTTTCCATTTTCCTTATTACCTATCGAACGTAAGCGAGCAAAAAGCAGCTTCTTTCATTTTGCGAAAATGAAAATGCTGTGCGTGAATTTGCGTTTCATTGAGGGCCTAAATTCCTTTATTACTTTATTGTCGCACGAGCGACTCATTTGGCCAAGGTAAAACAAATTAAGCCTACAAAGTTATTCAACCTTTTTTGCTTTCAAATTTCTGCTTCTTTGCATTTGGCGCTTATTTTTTGCATTATCTGAAATTTGGTTTTGTCTTTTGAATGCCTTTTGGGCTTGAATGAATTTCAAAAAGTTTTTAAATAAATTAGTCCACATAAAGAGGAAGAAAATTGTTGAAGAGAAGAGAAGGAATGAATTATTTTAGTGTATAGAAAAATGTTCGGAGAACAAATTAACAAATTGTAACTGGTGTAAAAATTGTAAAATTGTTAAAAAAAAAAACAATATTTAAACTTGTTTTGAAACATAAACTTTAATAAGACAACCACTGAAGAACAAAAGCTACAGCCACAGTGCATACCAAGGAGAATCACACAAAGACAATCTCACAAAGGTAGAATTCATGTTCCAAATTGTTGTCTCGAGCGCATTCCTGCGTCTATTGTTCTCATTAGAGTTGAGAGTTCAAATTCAACTTGATGAATAGTTGGTTCATTAGTGTTCTGTTTATTATATCCGTTAGTGCCGTTCTTCATGCTTATTCTTGACTAAATTCTTAGGAAGTTGATGAATTAATGAATTAGCTTAAGGACTTACTTATGAGAAAGTCTCGAAAGCTGAAGAGCTCCATAGAACTATTCGTCTATGAACAGGTGAACCACTTAATGGAATTCATTGCTCATGAACAGTAGTCTCTTTCAATAGAACGTATCTTTCGTAATCACTTTAATTAAATCTGGGCTGTATAATTCACTTATTGATTAATAAGCATAATTAGCAACATTTCTGATTTATTTAAACATCTGCCGAACAATTCCAGTTATTACAAAAATGTTTTGACAAATTTTAGTGCAAGAAATTTCTCATATTGCAGAAAAAAAATGCATTTTGCTGAAATATTTATGCGTGTGAATGAAAGTATTTCATTTGCAATAAATTTCATACCGAATGATTTAGTTCTTTCGGTAGGTATGTGTATGTGTATATATGTGTTTATGAATGTTAGTTTTAGCCTTGGCCAACTGTTGTAACCGTCAACCATTCATCAAGGTGATACGTCATTTTAGCCACACATAACTCACAATTAGATTTGTTAGGCCTCAGCTATGGTTTTGTCTGTTGAGCATTTCTGACTGCGCACAAAAGTATGCTACAAAAGCTTGGCCTTGAATGTGAGCTTCAAGTTCTGCCGCCGGATGCTGCCACATGCCACATGCCACAATTGCTGCGGCGCATTTTCATTGCCTGCATGCGACACCAAAATTGCACTTGCGGTATTTCCTATTGAAAGCCACATGCATAGCGGGCCGGCAGGTAAGAGTATTGGAAGCTGTTCCAATTGCATCGGATACTGTACTTTATTTAAAAATTTTAAAATGTTTTAGATTTTGAAATTTTTAATATTAATCAATTATTCTGTAAATCGTTCGTTATTTGCTCAAGTTGCAGTCAACTATACTGCGAAAATAGGCGTGTAAAATGTATTTTGTGTTATATTAGAATATGGAAGTATATGTAAAATTTACTGTAGAACATATGTTAAAAATTTTAGCTCTATAGCTTTGTAGATGTTGTTTTTGATATCGATGTGTTTGTGCAACCGGTTAGGCAGAAGGATAGAGATTATTTATCAACTTAGATAAATGAATGGTAAATCTAACAGGCATATAAGAGAAATTTAACGCACATGATAAAAATTTTTTTTTTTGGCATATAAATTGAGAATTCTTGTAATGTGGGGACAACTCCTCAAGGCTGACAGCAAACTTAACATACATGTCAATATCAGATTTCTGTGCCCATTTATTTAAAAGTCAGGTGGCAATAGTTTTTTGGAATGCCAAATGTTGACATTTTCATTCTATGGCAGTTGAATGTCACCCAAGTTGGGGGACACACACATACAAATACAAATGGGTGCCCACATGTGTTGGCAGCACTTCAACTGTCAACGTCAAACGTCAGCCGTCAACGCTTTTGTAGTACATTTAGTACGCTTGTTAGCCAAATGTACCCTCGAGGCCGCGCATGCATGTGAAATGGCTTTTCGCGTTCTCTTCCCACATACAGCACTTATTTAAGCAAATACTTAGAACATATACTATACATATCTATATATAGTGCAGTTCAGCTGTGGCTGATCTGCAGCTCATGTCTTATAAATCATTTATAAAATTAATCTCGAGCTGAAATGCTCCGCCTGCTTACTTAGTTGATTGTCTTGGCTTGGCATTTGCATTTTGTCCTTTAATGCCGAAGTAGTCGAAAAATATATATCCTATAATAAATGAGTGCAATGCTTTTATGAGAAAGTACTTTAATCAAGAGTAAAAGGAAAGCTTTGCCTAGATCAAATCACAGGGTATTCAAAATAAGCTGCAATCTAAATGCAAATTTAGATAAGCAAAGTGTTGCATAATCTGTGAAAGTGGCGTGAAAGCAAGAGGGTGAAACAGACACGTGTCTTGGCATTGCAAGAATTATATTTCAGTAAGCCGTTTAACAGTTAGTAGTCATTATTTCACATGCGCCGCCGGGTATGCAACAGAAAGTTAAAATAATTAGAGGTATCCAATAAGCTAAAGAGAAATTCCAATAAAATAACTGTATCCAATTTCTTAAGAACTTTGCGAACAGGTTTTTCGCATCGTTTCGAATGACAGAAATAAAATGCGATGTTAATAAAAACTAAAGACGAGAAACGGACTTTAGATGTCAGTCTTTCAGCTGTCATATGCTTAAATGTGATTGGCATCGGATAAATAATTGCGCCCAATAAACGTAACAAAAGCGTTAAGAAAAAACACGCAAACAATGGAAACTTTCGGTTGGAATGGGAAGAGGATTGACATCAATTTAATAGCTGAAGCGAAATATTACGCATACCACGCGTTGTCAACTGCCAATAACCGAATAAGTATACTTATTGATATACATCACAATAAGATGGAACTCACACACAGTCTCACACACTGCTGGTCAATTGGGTTGGTCGGGGCACGCCCCCTTCTTAACCTACGCCCACGATAATATCTATGAGCTCTCAGCCACAACCACATCCTGCTGTCTCGTTAACGCTCGAGGCAGCCAACTAATCTGTCGTTTGTATGCAGCGCGCAACACAGTTCGATGCAAAGAGAGAATAAATAGCACGTAGCTCCCTTCCAAATACTCGCTCAGAATGTGATAAGCGAGTATATTGGCCTTTAGCAAGTGCTTGTCAGCTGATGACAGATTATCCCTAAAACTCTTTTAATAAATCGATTTAGGAATACATTTAGCTGTTTCTTTTTAACCCTGGGCGAGTATTGCGCAGTCGGTATACGCATTTGCTCTTGTTTTTTTTTTTTTTGTTGCTCAGACAGACGGAAGCTCAAAGCGGAACTTGCTAGCTGCCAAAGTGTCTCCTCTATTGCTCTTTCTCTCTCACATTCTCTCTCTTTCACACACTCCCTCCGTGTTTCATGCTCATGACAATGACGAGGACACTGGGATATATATCTGGCTGTCAACATGCCTCCAGCTAAACTAAATAGAATGTACACATTTTTCTCCTCTATTCAATGAATGCGAATCCATCTTAAAATGGAATTATGAGGTATTAAAATTAATAATGGACCAGCATTTATTTAAGTATACATGAATGACAAATGTTGCTGTCTCAACGAAGACCTTTTAAGAAATGCCTTCAAGCAGGAATCACAATAAATGTCTTTAAAACTGTTCACAGACTCTTCAAAGCCCTGAAAATAGTTTTCCTTACACAAATATGAAATCTTATAAAGAAAAACAAACCAAGAAGTGAAAAGTGAAAAAGGAACAAAATTTGTTTTCAATGTTTGCTACGTGAGCAGCTCTTCAAGTCTTTTTTTTCATGTGTGTTTTTTATTCAATAGCTGCAGCTATATAGAAATATAAGTTGAAACTGTCACGCATACATAGACATTGCTATATATACACACATATATCTGTGTAAATATTTGCAGTTAGAGAAGTGCGTTTCTCAAGGCTTTTCATTCAGCACACGTGCTGCAAATAAACAAGTTCATTAGTCGACAGTCAAGGGGCGCACAGTTTAGGCCCAAATTATGGCCATGTTCGGCACTGAAAGTTAATAAAGAGACAACAAGGCAATATGCAAAGCAGGCGAACAGGCAAGCAAGCGGGCAGGCAGCATGTGCGGGCAATGTTTATGCTGATTAAACTAGCGCCATCTGTTGTTGAGGAGCGTTCACAATGAGTTTAAGAACTATTCATCACAATAGCCTGTCTCTACTTATATACTTAAATATTTCTGTACGCATATACATATATTCTAAAGATCAAGACAATCACATCTTTATGCTGTTTAAACTAGCGCCATCTGCTGTCTGGCAGGGTCTGTCTTTTGTGTGGCAGAATAGTCTGATTTAATTTCTGTCTCTCTTTATATTCGTATCTTTATCAAAATAGTCTCCAAAGTGTGTATCAATAACCTTTTAAATCTGTTAAAGCTATTGCCATCTGTTGTCTGGTAGAATAGATGATGAGCTAGTTACGCACTTAAAATAGTTTTTGTCATAAAAAGCGAATGAATATATATTCATCTTTCTATTAGTTAGCATATTTAAGAGATTTACTCAAAATATTCTTCAACAATTTATAAATAAATATTCATAGTAAAGTCTGCTTGCAGTTTGATCCCATTTAATAAGCTATTCCATTTCAATTGTTCAATCAAAATTTTCATCAAACGATTTCAACAATTTTCTTACATTTTATTATGAATTGCACCAATTTGCAATTGTTTACGTGCAATATTCAGACAATCAAATCGGAAAGAAAAACCCAGCAACTGTGCCGAATAATTGGTGTGGAATTGAGTATATACATATACTCATATATGTATATAAATGGGTGGGTATATGTGTGTGGGTGTGTGTATGCTCTTTTGTTTCAAATCAATTCATCTGCTGCTAACTGACCTGGCAGCCACATCAAGGCTGAGCAATCGATTTTACCCACATCCGAAAATAAAAAAAAAGCGAAAACTCCTTGAGCTGTGAACGACCAGTAGATACCCAGTAGAATTCAAATTCTAATCTCTATGAAAACATATATATACATATAAAACATATATATATTTTATTTAAATAAAGAAAATATAAATTTTTAGGTCTTCTAGTCTACGAGTAATACGTTTAAATACCGTCAAAGAAACCGAAAAAAAAATACGACGGAAAAACAAGACTTAATTTAGAATACATATACATATACATATATGCGAACTAAGTTTTATGCCTGTAACATTCACTTCCACAGAATCAATATACCATGCTCATATATTTGCAATGGGTAAAGGGTACTCAAATAGGAAGAGAAAATCAACAAAAAGTTCAGCCCTTTTTTTTTGTGGCACGTGACTCTCGAGGCAGCGACCTCATGTGGCACTGTGGCACATAAATTAGGGCCCAGCACACAAAAGTGAAAGTAGCCAACAAATTATACAGCTGTGACTATGACTTGAATTGTGAATATATATATATATATATATATATATATATATATATATATATATTGTATGTATTACATTTTTTGAATGTTTGCTCATAAATTAAGCTAAATTTGCTTGGAAAAATATTTAAAATTCTGTTGAAAATATTAACGCACACACTTGCAGAATGCAATGTCAGCGAGTCAACTGTTTGACTAAGTTTTGGCATAAGTGCCACGCCTCTTATACTCCGCCTCCTGTTTTTAATACAGTTGAGTGCGCCTGCTGCTAGTTAAGCATGAAGGCACGTTGCTCATACGCACTCTATGGCTGATTCTGAGTATGTATGGGTTTATGCAAGTGTGTGCTTCTACACGTGTGTGTTATGTAACACAATTACAACTCAGCTTATGCAATAAAAACAGCCTCGGAATTAGGAATTTAGGTTGATGTATTTAAAAAAAATTGACTGCAGACTTAAATACCCTATAATCGAATTTGTTATGCGGTCATCTAAAATAATTTTATTTTATTTTTTTTATCTAGCCATCTAATTATAATTTATACTTAGGCTGTAACTTTTTATTAATATTTAATAGGTACACATTAACAAAATTAAAACTGTTAATAGCAACTTATAATAAAGTGGTGACTTAAAATTCAACACAATAGGTATATATACATAACAGTAACGGTAGGCTATACTCATTTTTCAATAAATAAATTTAAAAAAAGAGTTCTTCATGTAGTCATATGCCCAACACTTACAACTCCGTCGAAAATAGTCGGATTCTGAGAAGTTATACCATTTTATAACGTGGATGCTATGTACAACAGAATAAAATCGAAATAAATAAATA